>CAIGQW010055047.1:660739-671361 GCA_903798125.1 Danio choprae | reverse complement strand
TCCATTGGGAACCAATTGGATTGTTGGACGATGGGCATGGCTAACAACATGAAAGAAGACACGCCCTGATAGCCCCGCCCTACAAGAAGTGATGAAAAGCTGTTTCCAAGGGGGGAGGAAGGTTGTGCAAATTAATAAATGATTACGAGTACAAAGTGCACAGATACATGGTTTATAACAAGCACTACTACAGTACATACATATAAAAATCCAAGAATAAATTGTCATTTCATAACGACTTTAAAGGCCACCCATGATGTAAAGCCATCTTTTGGAAGCGACTGTATGTAGGTATAGTGTGTTCATACTTACTGTCTTACTCCCAGGGTGTTTTTATATTGACGTTGATGTTTAGCCGCACCATATTGGTTTCGTAACATCTAGTTTTTATGAGGTGAGTTATTAGCCCAACGCTCAACCCCCAACCTGGAGGACAAGGACATACACTCATACACTACGGACAATTTAGCTTACCATATTCACCTATAGCGCATGTGTTTGGACAGTGGGGGAAACCGGAGCACCCGGAGGAAACCCACACCAACATGGGGAGAACATGCAAACTCCCAGAAATGCCAACTGACCCAAGCAGGGCTCGAACCAGCGACCTTCTAGCTGAGGCGACATCGCTACCCACTGCACCACCATGTCGTCCTAGTGTGTCCATGTTAGACTGAAATAAACACAAGTCTCTTTTTTAAAAATTTCCTGACCCAGTGATTTCGAGGCCCGCCGCAACGTGACGTGGGAGTTTGGTTTCCCCGCCCATCAAATTGATTGACAGGCGCGTATTAACATGTCTCCATAGTAACACGTATAAACAAATCCACAGGACAGGATTTGCAAAGAAACTGGGATTAAAAGATCTGTTCAACTCTCTGTGATCAGCTGCACCTCAAGAATGATCATTTTAATATGTTTTTAAAACAGTGTATGTTTGTAATAAAGTAAAGACGGTAAAATCGCGTTGTAATTCATAACCGCTGGAATCACCACAGCCACATAATGTCAGTAAACGTGTGTGTGTACTGCAAACTTTGTAACTGTGACTATATTTGACTCTCAGCTTCATCCGTGTCTGTCACCAACTGCTGTTTATCTGACATAAAGCATGACAAACAGACACGCACGGCTGAATGGTGGGCGGGGAGAACCAGCTAATTTGCATTTAAAGACACAGGCTACAGAAACAGCTACACTTTGCTTCGACCTCAAAATGGGCATATTCTGCATTGTATAATAAATGATCTGATGGGTATTTTGAGCTGAAACGTTACAGACACATTCCGGAGACACTAAAGACTTCTTACATCTTGTAAAATGCGTAAAATAGGAGCCCTTTAACTCAGTCTGGGTTGGTTTTTTCCCCGTGTCTAGCGACGTGCATGGTCATCGGCTGTATGATCTATCCAGACGGCTGGGACTCAGAGGAGGTGAAGCGGATGTGTGGTCAGCGGACGGACAAATACACGCTGGGCAACTGTACGGTGCGCTGGGCTTACATCCTGGCCATCATCAGCATCATGGACTCCCTCACGTTATCCTTCCTGGCCTTCGTACTGGGCAACCGGCAGGACAAACTGCTGCCAGAGGACTTCCAGGTGGAGGGGAAGAAAGGTATGAATCCAGAGGACAACGCTGTTCAGTCATTTTATGCCCTAAAGGGACATTTCATTTATATATTTAAAGGTGCTGTATGTAAGTTTTTGACTGTCCTAAAGCATAAAAATACCATAATATGTTTGCAGATACTTCAGAAACATGCTAAGTGAACATTCTTGTTTATCTGGAAAACAATGCTGAAGTCAGATATTCTGCTTTGAAAATGTCCATTACGTGCCGAAACGGCTGTCTTTGTTTTGGTCTCTTTAACCCGCCCACTGCCAGTTTAGCCAATTATATTTCAGCACCCCGGGTTGCCTTGTTGGAAAACAGCGTATTTCAGCGTATTTCATTCATTCACTCAGGAAGGCTCTCAAAGCATGCGTCCGAGACCGAAATGCGACCTCTGGTGGAAAGTAGCAGACTCCAAAATGAGACGCAGATTCAGAGGTCCACATGAGGTTATTAATACGCAAATAATATAAATATTACGAATGTAAACATTAGGTGAGCAGGTTACATTGTAACCCCGTGTCCTAACAACACGCTACGTGACGAGATTTGCAGTGATAAGCAGTGATAAATTTGGCTGTTTGCCCCAGACGAAACACCACAGAAATTTAAATACAGCCATTCAGAAGCACAGAATAGTGCACTCACTGCACTCCAGCTAAATGGTAAGGTTTATAATCTAATTATTACATATTAAACCTCTTTAACATTATTAAATGTAAATGCTGAATCACTGATATGTGTTGGTTTGCTCTGAGTCACAGTTCTGAAGTTCAATTTCAAAGGGTTTATTTTATTTTTCAGATCTGAGCTGAACTATCTGCTGCTGTTTTCAGCAATATGGCAATAAATGTCATGTAAAATGGCATTCAGGTTTCAATTAAAGATTACACGGGCAAACTATTGATTTTTTACTTAATGACATGCACAGATGAATTGTTCGGCACAAAACTAGCGACGTGAGCTAACAAAATCAATATGGTTAGTTTTGATTTCATGGGGACTTTAAGCTTATACAGCTTTTATTAGCCATGGCAGATTTGTGTATATTGGCATGCAATTCTCATTAATACTCTTATTTACTCACAATAACAGCAAAACACTAATAATCATGCCCTCAGACTCCACATACAATGCTGTCAATGTTGTTCTCAAACTCATACAGTTTTTCTTTTTGTTTTTAGAGGAAGCATGAAGATCCCTGCACATCATCAGACTCAATGGACTCTGGCTTAATGCAAACGCATCCACTGTCTGAAGATCTCTGCAATAAACCTTTTAATACGGCATTTTATTTGTAGAACATGATTCCCACTTACAAGGTTATGCGTTATTTCTATATTCAGCATTTCGAGACTGAAGCCAAACTGAGATATTTGTCTTTAGAGCTAATTTTGGAGTCAAATAAAATCGTTAAACATTTATTATGGCATAACACTGAATAGTGGGATGATGAAGACCACAACTCCCATGAGTCTACAGCCTCATTAAACTACGCCTTTGTTTGTTGTGAAGTACATACTGCGCCTTTAAATAAATCTGATTTCTTGATTCACTCGGTGGGTAAAGTCTAGAAGAGATACAGCTGTGGATACTAACATCAATTTAATTTTGTGACACTGTACAATAATAATTCATATTTCTACATTACTCTGAGGGGTAGGTTTAGTGTTGGGGTTGGTAGGTTTAAAAAATTTTTTTTAATAATTGGTAGGTTTAAAAAAAAAAAACATTTAATAATTTAATAAATAATATGAATAATACTCTGTTTAATTACTGTTTTTACATTACTGTGATAGTTGGGTTTAGGGTTGGAGTAGACGGTAATAAAATACAATTAATGTGTAATTTAAGAAATAATATATAAATAATTATCACTAAGCCACTGTCGCCTTATAGCAAGAAGGTCGCTTGTTCGAGTCCCGGCTGGGCCAGTTGCCATTTCTGTGAGGAGTTTGCATGAGTTTGCATGTGTGTTGGCGTGGGTTTCCTCCGGGTGCTCCGGTTTCCCCCACAAGTCCAAACACATGTGCTACGGGTGAACTGGATGAACTAAATTGGCCGTAGTGTATGAGTGTGTGTGTGTGTGTGTGTGTGTGTGTGTGTGTGTGTGTGTGTGTGTGTGTATGGGTGTTTCTCAGTACTGGGTTGTGGCTGAAAGGGCACCCGCTGCGTAAAACATATGCTGGAATAGTTGGCGGTTCATTCTGCTGTGGCAACCCCAGATTAATAAAGGGACTAAGCCGAAAAGAAAATGAACGAATGAATTAGTTGGCGGTTCATTCCGCTGTGGTGACCTCTGAAATAGTGACTAAGCCAAAGGAAAATTAATAAATGAATTATCGTTAACTTCTGGCCACAGCTGTATCCCTTCTAGCAACAACCCATTCGGTGACCATATATTCCATTCGCTTTCATGCAAACCCTTAAAGGGATAATTCACCCAAAAAGTTAAATAACCTCACAGTTTGTTCCCCCTCATGTAGTTTTAAACCATTACGAGTTTCTTTCTTCAGGTGAACCCAAAAGAAGATATTTTGAAACATGCTGGTTTCTGGCACCAATTGACTTCCATAGTAGAAAACAAATGTATGTAAGTCAATGGGTGCCAAGTACCAGCATTCTTCGAAATATCTTCTTTTGTGTTCAACAGAAAAAACTCAAACAGGGTCAAAAAATGATGACAGAATTTTCATGTTTGGGTGAACTATCCCTTTAAACACATGAAAATGAAGATCAATAGGTTACAATTTTGCCAATTTATTTATTTTTTTACATTGTTATTGAACTGAAATCATCCCGCGGCAAGCTTTCGACATGAATCACAGCTTCACAAATGCTATGAAAAGTCCCGAAAGCCATTTGTGATTTCAAAAACTTTATTTTGAAGTTACTACAGAAACAATTTGAGTTCAGTGCTGAACAATCAAAAGCGGCGAGACATTCATGAAACAACCGAGAGCAGATGATGTTCCTGTAAAAGCTGAAACGCAACCGCCGCGTCAAAAAGAGAAAGCAAAGCTCTTCATCAGTTAAACTGCAACAGAGCACTTCGTCCACGGACAACATCACATTGCTTAAAGCAACGCTGTGGGGAAAAGGAAAAAGCTCCAAAAGTTGCACAGATCGTCACGGATTCATTTCAAGGCATCTCCGAATCAGTGATTCTCAAACGTTTACCTTAAGCCAGTCATTCATAGCAAAACTGTACACAAAGAATGGGACTGGAGACTGTACAACACTGATCGCGTGAGGAACCAACTCTTTGGTATGAGTATGTACAACATTTGGATTTTACGATTTTGTAATGAAAATAACCTCGAGATCAAAACTCTTCTCTGGCATTCACATATTAAACATCAGTTTTACTTATACAACGAGTTATGCTAACCATGATAGTTCTTCACAGATTTTTGAGGAGTATTAAAGGAACACTTTTTTTCAAAATAGGCTCGTTTTACAGCTCCCCTAGAGTTAACCTGTTGAGTTTTAGCATTTTTTTATTCCATTCAGCCGTTTTCCGGATCTGGAGGGAGCACTTTTAGCTTAGCTTAGCATAGATCATTGAATCGGATTAGACCATTAGCATCTCACTCAAAAAAACCCAAAAAACTTTTAGCTTAGCTTAGCATAGATCATTGAATCGGATTAGACCATTAGCATCTCACTCAAAAAAAGCACTTTTAGCTTAGCTTAGCATAGATCATTGAATCGGATTAGACCATTAGCATCTCACTCAAAAAAAAAAACTTTTAGCTTAGCTTAGCATAGATAATTGAATCGGATTAGACCATTAGCATCTCACTCAATAAAAGCACTTTTAGCTTAGCTTAGCATAGATCATTGAATCGGATTAGACCATTAGCATCTCACTCAAAAAAAATCACTTTTAGCTTAGTATAGATCCTTGAAACTGATTAGACCATTAGCATCTCACTCAAAAAAAGCACTTTTAGCTTAGCATAGATCATTGAATCGGATTAGACCATTAGCATCTCACTCAAAACTAAAACACTTTTAGCTTATCTTAGCATAGATCATTGAATCAGATTAGACCATTAGCATCTCACTTGAAAAAAAAAAACTCTTTTAGCTTAGCATAGATCATTGAATCGGATTAGACAATTAGCATCCCACTTACTGACTCAAAAACAAACAAACAATCATTCTTGTGTAATAATCTGGGAACTTTTCTGCTATGTGATAAAAAACAAACAATATTTAGGCACCAAGCAATATCATTGCGCCAGCTGCAGCCATAGTACAGCAACAAAGTTTCTTGATTATTTCGCCAGAATAAGAGTACAGTTCCTGGACATATCGGCCTAGAAAATAGCAACCTTTCAACTTGCAAATGTCTTAATACACAATGTAACTACAGAAGAGTCAAGCTTTAAATAAGAAAACAACCTAAACACTTTTTCAAACTTTTGAGTGAGACGCTAATGGTCTAATCCGATTCAATGATCTATGCTAAGCTAAGCTAAAAGTGCTCGCGCCAGACTCAGAGATCAGCTGAATGGATTCATAAATGCTAAAACTCAACTATTTAACTCTAGGGGAGCTGTAAGATGAGCCTATTCTCAAAATAAACTGGTTCCTTCAACTCTTTTTGCCCTTTGTGGTGAAATGAGGAGTTTCTCTTGCACTGTAAAGCGGCTCACATTCAGAATGAAGTTTCAGAAACACAACTTCAAGAATGTCCATTTCACGTTCCCCTCGTTGACGTAAAACCCTTTTGCGGAGATATGAAAAAAGCAAGTTGCGATTAACAATCGTTTATTAATACAGTGAAGAAACACTACAATCAGCTACCGAGTCCGATGTACTGGCGGACATTGACTAAAAAAACGGTCACGGTCAGTGAAACTGGAGCAAATCCAGCCTCTTAAAACAGAAATCAATCCAGAAGTGTCTCGAAGCGTCCCAGTGATATGATGGAAAATTGATAGAAAAGTGATTGTTAGATAAATCTGTAAGAGCACGAGCCACGGGAATGACGGTACACTGAAATTAGAGTAAAAAAAAGAAGTGGATTGAGATCAGATCTGCTATTATCGGCTCTTCAGACAGCAGCGTCTGTCAGTGGGATTGTTCATGAGAAGTGCGTGAGAGTGTGTGTGTGTGTGTGTGTGATTTTGACCACTAAGAGTTGATCCAGGAATGACGGAGGCACTCGGCGGCCGTGGCTCTTTTCTCCGGGATGAGATCCAACATCGGCAGGAGGAAGTCGGAGAAATTCTGTGCTTCCTCTCGGTGCCACTCGTACTTTTCCACCAGGACGTCCTGTAAACCCCACGGTTTCAGTTTGGTGATGTGCCTCAGGTCACCTAGCACATAAAAAACCCAAAATGTTCACTATAGTTATCCAAATACAGATGAACCACCAATGCATGAATGTATTTTATCGTACAGTTGAAGTCAAAATCATTCGCCTTCATGTGAATTATGAATATTATTATTTTTATATTTCCCAAATGATGTTGAACAGATTCAGGAATTTCTCACAGTATTTCCTATAATATTTTTTCTTCTGGAGAAAGTCTTATTTGTTTTATTTCGGCTAGAATAAAAGCAGTTCTTAACTTTTTAAAACCATTTTAAGGTCAATATTATTGGCCCCCTTAAGACATATTTGTTTCTGATTGTCTACAGAACAAACCACTGTTATACAATGACTTGCCTAATTACCCTGATTAACCTAGTGAAGCCTTTAAATGTCACTTTAAGCTGAATACTAGCATCCTTAAAAATATCTAGTCAAATATGATGTGCTGTCATCATGGCAAAGAGAAAAGAAATCATTTATTAGAAATGAGTTACTAAAACTATTATGTTTAGTAACTAAAAATCTTCCTTCCGTTAAACAGAAATTGGGGGGAAATGTACAGGGGGGCTAATATTAAAACTTCAACTGTATACTGCATACGATAACGATAATTTTACGATATATCGTTCACAACTGATGATCAACGGTGAAAACGACTAATTTGACCTCTTCCCAACTGGGAAAACCAGCAACGATCAAGAATGCATGATTATATGCGATCATAAAATGTGATTATAATAGAAGTCAATGGGGCAAAAACAGCCCCGAACATAACGAAAGGGGAGTCAATTTGTGTATTTGGTAATGTGCCTTAAATCACCTTGCAGATAAATAAAAAACTTTCAAATGTAATAGTCAACATTTGAAGAGGATCAAAAACGTTCACTATGGGTATCCTAAAGCTGCCGGTATACGAACGAACTGAAATGACGTAATTTTGAATAAAATCCAGCTGAAACGAAGCTTGTTTTGAGTTGGTTTTGCAGTTTTAATCTACGATGGCCCAGTAGTGTACAACACAACAACATTAAAAAAAGCAAACATCAACTCACAACTCGGGCTGCATGACTACTCGAAAAAGGATCGTGATCTCGATTCGACCCTTACACGATCTTAATCCAGCATCTCTACGATTCAGCCAATAATATTTTCAAGTTCGGGAGAGAAGCATAAAGGAGGTCTTCACATTGTTTTACATACGTGGCTCAGCAACGTGGACACCTCAAAATGGTGTTGTCATTCATTCATTCATTCTCCTTCGGCTTAGTCCCTTTATTCATCAGGGGTCGCCACAGCGGAATGAACTGCCAACTTATCCAGCATATGTTTTACACAGCAGATGCACTTCCAGCTGCAACCCAGTACTGGGAAATACCCATACACTCTCAAACACACACACACACACTCATACACTATGGCCAATTTAGTTTATTCAATTCACCTATAGCACATGTGTTTGGACTGTGGGGGAAACCGGAGCACCCGGAGGAAACCGGAGCACAACACAGGGAGAACATGCAAACTCCACACAGAAATGCCAACTGGCCCAGCCGGGGCTCGAACCAGCAACCTTCTTGCTGTGAGGCAACGGAGCTAACCACTGCACCACCGTGGCGCCCGTAATGATGTATTCGCGGCCGCGAAACCACACGTGAGCTGACCGTGAGCTGTGTGTTTACCATAGAGAGGATGAGCACGCGCGAATGATGTCTACTTTAGTGAACAGAACCTGCACAGGCTGTGAACAACAGGTAATAAAGTGGTAAATAACGTTCAGTTTCTTGCACAGAGCGATCGTTTGGGAGCCGCGCAGGAAGTATGATTTGCATGTATGTTATTTAGTTCGCTTTTCAAGAGTGACATGACATGAAGCGTACTCAGCAGTGAAAGCGAAAGCGTGCACATCATTTAAATCGCATGTTAGAGTTATGATTACGACAAGCATTTGATATGTTTTTCTTTCATAGCGAACACAGGGTGTTGTGCGTGAAAATAAATGTTTAACAGTGTCACTACTCTAAGCCTATTTAATGCTGAATATAATGCAAGAGGGAATCTGATAATGACAAACGTCTCGTTTTACCAGTGGAAAGAAATGGTCTAATAGTGTTGTCAATGACAAATGGCAAGCATACGCCTCAAACATAATAATTCAGCTTCAGAATTATGAATAGTTGTAACCTGATGTCATCACTTTACTGTGCATTAACGACCAGGACACATTTAAAGTCTGTTCAAGTCCACCACTCAAAGTCTATACAAAATATTGCATTTTAACCTACAGTAGACCTACAGTAGGCCTAATATTATTATTGTTGTTTTACTATATGTTTGAGAATTAACAATAATAATATCCTACTCTAGCTGCACGGTGGCGCAGTGAGTAGCACGATCGCCTCACAGCAAGAAGGTCGCTGGTTCGAGCCTCGGCTAGGTCAGTTGGCATTTCTGTGTGGAGTTTGCATGTTCTCTCCGTGTTGGCGTGGGTTTCCTCTGGGTGCTCCGGTTTCCCCCACAGTCCAAAGACATGCGCTACAGGTGAATTGGGTAGGCTAAATTGTCCGTAGTGTATGTATGTGTGTGAATGAGTGTGTGTGGATGTTTCCCAGAGATGGGTTGCAGCTGGAAGGGCATCCGCTGCGTAAAACATATGCTGGATAAGTTGGCGGTTCATTCCGCTGTGGCGACCCCAGATTAATAAAGGGACTAAGCCGAAAAGAAAATGAATGAATGAATATCCTACTCATATTAACCTTTACTTTACATCTACAGAATCGTGAAATTAATCGAGAATTTTGATTTTAAGCCAAAAAAACTTAAAGAAAAAGAAAAAAACTGGCAAATTTTGTGCTTTTACACCTTAATATTTATAATTTGGGGTTTAAAATTTATATCGGGGCGGTGTAACTTGATGTTGCGTAGGACTGCGAGTACTACTGTCTAATTATTATTCATGAGGCTGAGTTTTCTTACCCTATGAGAAGAGCTGCTTCTGAATTATTCGCTTAACCTGCAATATTTCAGAATCAAGTATTCCAGACAGCCGTGAAATAACACAAAATAAACTACGGGATACGCAAAACAAATGTGTGGCCACGACTAAATGGGAGAGCCAAGAATCCACATGAATCAAGCGGAGACATTCACACAAAACTAGCAAACACTGCGAGCAAGTTCATCACCTCAGTGAAACACATTAGCAGAGCTATTCGTCATGTAGCAAGAGTCCACTGACAGACGTACCTTTCTTGGTGAAGAATTCCTTGGAATATTTGCCATTCATGACGAGTTTACGAGGAATCTTCCCCAGCAGCTCAATAATCAATGCAATGTGATCTGTGTTCAGAAGAAAGAGAAGCATCTCGAATTAAAAACCTCCATCATTTATTATTGACTGTAGATGGAATTAGTAAACATACAGCATTTATCTGCTAAACCTGACGGATTCTCTATAGCCTCCCCAATTCAAAATAGCCCCATAAAAAAAATCTGTGTGTGTGTGTGTGTGTGTGTTTGAGACCATAATTACTTAAGGTGACATTACGCAGGGTTTCTGCAGGTTTTATGAGGGTTTTAAAACTTTAAGACTTTTTAAAGGCCTTTTTAAGTCCAACTGAAGAAAGACAATACAGAAATATGTTTAGAAGTTTTTACATTCATTTAACAATGTATATTAAGG
>CAIGQW010055047.1:637869-656584 GCA_903798125.1 Danio choprae | reverse complement strand
TCACTCACTCACTCACTCACTCACTCACTCACTCACTCACTCACTCACTCACTCACTCACTCACTCACTCACTCACTCACTCACTCACTCACTCACAGACACAGACACAGACACAGACACAGACACAGACACACAGACACACAGACACACAGACACACAGACACACAGACACAGACACACAACAATAGATTGAGCTTCACTTTAGATAAATCTATTTAAGGCTTGATGTTTATAACATTTATGATGACTATTTATTTATTTTTTACTCCTTCTTCTGTTTAAATACTGTTGATTTTAAATACTTTGGTGTTTTGCTTTATTTTAAGCTACTGGTAGCATATTTTAGATTATTCCTGAAATAAAAGTGACACAAATTTGACATCACTACTATTTTTTTCCTACCAAAACAATATCAAGCGTAAAATATATTATATAAAGTAAAACAGAATATCAGAGTATATATGAACATTGCACTTTACAAATATCCAAGCGGGCATCAATATCGCAATGAGTGTACATGCAATAATCACATCGTAGGATTAGATTAAACATTAAAGGGGTGGTCCACTACCATATCATATTTTAGACTTTAGTTCGTGTGTAATGTAGCTGTGTGAACATAAACAACATCTCTGAAAGTAAGACGCTTAAAGCTCAATGCAAAGCGAGATTTGGCTTTTACAGAGTTAGCTTAGCAAAGCCTACAGCGAACGAAGTTTGGGGACTACAAAAACTTACATTCGGGCTAGTGAGATCACAAATGCTTCAGCTTAAGCGCATTCACCATGCGCATACACCCCGCGCAGCAAAGGGGCGTGGCTAGAGGCACTGTAATGCTGTAATGTAGCAGAGAAAGCTAAAATGCCATCCAAACGCTCCTATTTCCACAGAGCTTCTGTTTTTGTATTTGGCCTTCCAAAGGACTCGACACAAAGGCTACAAACTCCTCAAAACCACCTGTAAGTATTTTTATTTGTTAAAATGCATCTATTATATGCAGTTTCTAGCGTTAAAGGTATGTTGTAGCGAGGACGTAAACAAGGATGTAAACAACGGGAAATGCTGCTTGGCACTGTTAACAATTTAGCTACAAATTCATATTTATCCGTCAAACCGCTGTAAACACACACAATCTTCAGCAGCGCTGCAGTGTCTGGTGCAGTTATTTTAGAAAGCAGGCATGAGGTTCAGCTGTGTCCTTTTCCTTTCTGTCTGATTCAGGCCCAAACTGATACGGCTAACAGCTGGTCTGACTGACAGTGTTTACACAGCAGAGACAAGGCGCATGCTTGTAGGAGCGTGGCGCTTTTCCTGGTGATGTGGAGCCGATCCGCGAATCACAGCACATTATGTTAGCTGACCAATCAGAGCCTCTTGAGGGCGGGCCTTTCAGAGGAACTAGGAAATATGACAGTCGTTTTCATGTTAGCTGAGTAGCTGTATATAATTAAAGTAAGATATATGAAAACAACGTCATTTTCTACAAATAAGTCATGAGCACACATTGCTTTGCATCTTATATATCACAACCAAGCCTTAAAAATACACACCGGACCACCCTTTTAAAGGGTAAAAGATAAAATATTATTAAATATTATTATTTTTGAATTGTTTATACAGTGATGACTATGTTATTTTACATTGGATTGGACTTGAATACCGCTAGACTCCTCAAAAAAGCATAAAGCACTGTTTATTTATTTATATATGCTTGATATTTTTTATAATTTACGCAGATACACTGCATAGAAACAGACTCAATCATCCCCAGTCAATCTAAATTAGTGAAATCTTTCCAAATAGAGCTATTCAGATCATCTGGTGAAATTATATTCATATCACAACATATAATCGCAGCAAAGCAAAATAATCACAATGTCACATTTTTCCAATATCGTGCAGTGTTAGAAACTCAAAGACACACACAGACGGAAAGAGCGAAGTTAGTTAGTAAGCAGAAACAGAGGATGTTGTCCTCCAGCGAGGGCTCCACACTGACCGTCCTTCAGGCTCTCCTCCTCCTCTGGGGCCGCCTGCGTGCCGGGCTCCGCCTCCAGCTCCGCTCTAGGGTCCTTCAGCTCTGCCGTCAGGCTCTCTCTATCCTGCACCCTACAGCCCTGAGACTCAACCATGCCACTAATCAAAGCTCCATTACCGTCAGCAGCGGACGGGCACACAGGGCTGGGCTCGGTCTCTTCTGTGCCGTTGCATGCTGGGTAAGGATTGGTGGGCTCAGAGGCCTCGGTGCCGCTGTCGTAGGGGTTGACGGGGGTCTCGTCTTTCATCTGCTGCTGGGCGTCGAGGCTCTGCTCTTCTTCAGGGCTCTGTATGTGACCGTTCACGGATTCTCTGAGCTGAGACCAAGCCTCTGAGGTGCCGTCTGTGGAGGAAAAAGATTTGATTTCAATGCACAGCCTGTAAAAACAATGATAAAGATGGTAGCTGCTAGGGCTACACAATATATCGTTTCAGCATCGATATCGCAACGTGCAAATCTGCAATAGGCACATAAAAGGATCACAAGCAATTTCAAGTGAATTTAAACCATTTGTACACAAGAAATTATAAAGTTTGCCACTTTTACCTATCGTGCACAGTTCAAATTGACTACCCTTTTCTATCCACTGAATTAAACTGCTGTAAAAATGCATAAGATACATATTTTTTTCACATTTATTTGCATAAATCTGTTAATCAACCTCAGTCCTGATCAAAACTAAAACTAAACTGTTTAGAAAATTACAGGATTTCAACTCTTTAATTGCCAAGTGCACAAAGGATGTCACTGATTTGGTGAAAATCACACACAAAATGACGTATTTTCAATATAAAGAGTAATTGTGGACTTTGTTTCCCCTTTTATCACAGTCTTGGACGTGTGATTTGTAATAAGTAACAACATTGGCTTTGATGCATTGTTAGATTTTCATTTTTTCTCCCTAATTAACTGTTGGTGGCTGATTTTGCCCCATTGACTTCCTTTATAACCACATTTGATGGTGCATAAATACGCAGTCTTTGTTTTTATTTACTCCATGTAGTTCTGAGAGCTGAGATGCATATTTTGATTTTCTCAGACACATCAAAGTAAGTGCATAAAGGATGCTCACACTCTCACAGACACACACACTTTAATTTGCTGTTACACTCCAAATAAAATCCAGAAACTAAGGGTTAATGGTGCCAACTGATGATCAACAGTAATCATTACACATTTTACCTCTTTCCAACAGGGAAAACCACCAACACAAATGTGATTATAATGGAAGTCAATGGGGAAAAAACAGCAACAGTAAATTAGAGAGAAAAAATGAAAATCAATCAAAAACAATGCATCAAAGGCAATGTTGTTTCACACGTCCAAGTATAAAAAAAAAAAATCCAGTCCACAATTACAGTACTTTTTATATTGAAAATAAGTCATTTTGTGTGCTATTTTCACCAAATCAGTGACATAATTTGTGCACTTGGCAATTAAAGAGTTAAAATCCTGTAATTTTCTAAACAGTTTAGTAGTTTTGATTAGGACTGAGGTTGATTTATGCAAAAAAGTATGAAAAAATATTAATCTGATGCATATTTACAGCAGTTTAATTAATCAATTTAGTGGATGTTTTCATCCCTAACATGACAAAAGAGTAGTAAAATTCTCAAAATATGTGTCAAAATAAGATTTGTCACCAAAAATCACTTCACTATCTGAAACACAGAATAAGTTATGGCCAAATTAAGACTCAAAAATCACCCCAGAGTGGATGAAAACATCCTTAACAGTACATAAGTATTAACAAAGATTGCGTTTAATTATTTACGCTATAAATAATATATTGTGTTATTTTACATGTTACATGATTAAATTTCGGCACCTCAATGCTGCTGGACAATGAAAGCGCAGTTTATTTCAATCTATTGTTTTTTTTCCACAGGAGGGCTAACAATTTAATCCTGACTTCAACTGTATAGTCATGAACACTTGTTTGTAGAGCAGGTAAGTTTGACCGTTTCCTGCCGTTTATTATTCCTAATCATCTCGACTGAATCGGAAGTTCTAAAACAATCGCAAAAACGAGCACACTTCCGCATTGCAGGATAAGATCAATACTGAAGTGTGTCGTCGCTCACCCAGTGTGTTCTCGGTGCTGATGTCCTGCAGGGTGTGACTGCTGGGCACTGATGGGGTGCTGTCGGGCGTCTCAGTTTCATCCTCCTCTTCCTCTTCTCCTCCATCTGGCCCTTTCTCCAGTCCCTCGATCTCCAGGATTCTCTTCTCCAAGAGCTCCGCCTGACGCTTCTGCTTCTTCTTCATCTTTTTCTTCTTGTTCTTGGACATTTTGGTCGCCTGAAGGAGATAATCCAGTGGCGTTAGTGATTTTTTAATCCAGTCAGACTAATAATGCAGTAAACATTTGCAGGACTTTGAGTTGCTTGTGTGAGTAACAGATGTTTTAAAGCTTTAAAGAGGACATACGAGGGTTTGAGATGCTTTCCTTGTCCTGAGTAATATACAGTTGAAGTCAAAATTATTAGCTGAATATTAGTATCAAATAAATATATATTAGTAAAATATTATATGCTGTCTTCATGGCCAAGATAAAAGAAATCAGTTATTAGAAGTTATTAAAAATATTATGTTTAGAAATGTGTTGGAATAATTCAGGGGGGCTAATAATTCTGACTTCAACTATATGTGTTGTAGTGTTGTCCAGTTGTGCTCATGTGCTCAACAGAAATGACTGTGATTGGCTGTGAAGGTCATCAGTTCACCGAACTCACCGCTGTTTACTGAGTGTAAACACAGGGCTTACTCACACTATGCTATCTGAACCGTGCCCGGGCTCATTTCCCTGTTCGTTTGACAAGTGTGAGTGCTCTGAATCGGGCCCAGGCACGGTTTACTTGGGCGACCCTGGCCCGGTTGGAAGAGGTGTGCCAGAGCACGGTTCGGTTGGCGCAGTACGCTTGTAGTGTGAGTGCAAAGCGCGCCTGAACCCGAAACTGAAGATGCAACATCACTTTTAAGTGACTGTTTCATATGGATTTATTAATCATTCTTACATTTCAATGAATGCGAACTGTCATCGTTTATTAAAGACGCAAACTACACATCAGCTGCACCTTCAGCAAACCTCCTAATACCTCCAGCACGAGGACTTTTATGATCATTTATGAGTGTCAAAAGTGGTGGATCTGTTCAGCTAAATGTTTGACTGTGTGTCACTGCATCCCATTCATTCATTCATTTTCATTTCGGCTTAGTCCCTTTATTAATCTGGGGTCGCCACAGCGGAATGAACCGCCGTCACTGCATCCCAAATGATGAAAAAAATACAAAACTATATAACTAATGCAATGTGCTGAGCGAGAGTGCTTCTCTTCCTGTTAAACTCACCAGTCGCATCATTGATGAGGTAAGCGTGCTCGGGTTGGGAAGGTAAAGATGCAGTGTGAATTCGGGCCGTTGGGGAAGAGGGGAGGGGGGACAGCCACGCTTCGGCACGGTTCAAGGCAACTGTACCTAGTGTGAGTACGCCCACAGATACAGGAAACGAACATTTCAAAGTCACGTCGATCAGCTGGTTTGTCTATAAGCTGACATACGAGCGATCTGCTGATGAATCGCGGCTTTAAAACGCTCCAGTCTCCCTGTATCTGTATTTACACTCAGTAAACAGCAGTGAGTTCGGTGAACTGATGACCTTCACGGCCAATCACAGTCATTTCTGCATGTGAACACAAAGGCAAATCAGAGCCGTTTAAAAACGCGCTCAACAGCGCTCAAATGTTAGCGGGAATTAAAATGTCAGTATCGATTGGTACTGAATTCCAGTATCATGACAACCCTAATGTATTGGTGTGCATGTACAGTTAAAGACAAAAATATTAGCCATCCTGTGAAACTGAAGTTATTTTTCAAATATTTCCCATGTTTTTAATGGAGAGAAGATCTTTTAAAACAGCCAACAAAAAAATAACGAAATTTTAAAATACCATCATATGACCTCTTTAATCTAACACTTAAACCTGTATATTATGTGTGATGTGCAACAGAACTCATCTCAAATAAACACTTACTTGTTTTGGGGCTGGAGCTGTACTCACTGTAACAAAGACAGAATAAAGAAAGGATCAGGATCAGCATCTTCTTCAAAATCACCCTTCTGATGAAAGAAGATTGCTCAGAGAGTTCAGAAGTCAAGTTTCTCCAGAGATTATAGAGACTGAGGGAAATCTTTCATTCAGAGAAGCACATTAATTTAGAAACATCCCGCAGACTTTACGTCACTGCATAATCTATCAATACTGATGTTCTGTGCCGAGCTGAATGAATCTAAAATGACTATTTTTCAGTTTAGTCAAGTGAAGCGTCATACCAAGCGTGTGTGTATCATCTGCTACACCACAACAGTCAGAATCAGTCTAGACTGGACATGGGGTCACACACTAAAAACATTACAAATCTATTCATCCTCTCGGACAGCAGTGAATCCAGTTCATCAATAGGTATTTGTTTACTATCAGTTTGTCATGTCAAATCTAGGGTTTTAATCAATCATTACAGTGGGTTTTATTGTTTTTCATTTATATTAAACACGTATTAAATATAAAGCTAAAGACAAAATTCGTTTTCACTTGTTTCTCAAGTGATGTTTAACCCCTGTGTGCTGCTGGGGATGATTTCATCCACTTTGGGGGTGATTTTAAGGCTTAATTTGCCCACAACTTTCTCTGTGTTTCAGCAAATGGGAGTGATTTTTGGTGACAAATCTTATTTTGACACACATTTTGGGAAAATGCTTTAAAAATGTAAAAAATAAAAACATACTCAAATGGACTACCCTTTCATTATGTTTGGGACTCTTTTTGCCCCATTGACTTCCATTATAGTCACATTTTTTTAAAGTCATGACACCATATTATTATGTTTTCTTTATTTATTTATTCGTATTGTTGGTTTTTACTATTGGGAAGAGGTAAAATATGTCATTTATACTGTTGATTATCAGTTGTAGTGCAAATGTCGTGAACGATACATTGCAAAATTATCATTATCATATGCAATTTATGTCTGCGTATCGCAGACATGTATGATAAACTACATCACATTACATAAATTTGTATTTTTGCTAAATATCTGTAAATATGTTTGTTTTTTGCATTAATAATATACACAAGTACCTGTTTATAATGAAAAAAGAAACCACATCTTAATGAATCTCTATATATCAATGAATACACACTATTGTGAGATAGCAAAAATTATGAAGTTATTTAAATCATCCTTGATATGCTCTTTTTTGTTTGTTTTTTTAGACTCGCCTATTTGTGCGGTGTGTTTTTAGTGTGTGTTTTAGTATTTTGAATGTTTTGACTGGCCTCGCCTTTACTGTTACACAATATTGCTTTATTTTTGTATCTTTTAAATCAGTGGTCCCCAATCCTCGGGCCGGTACAATTAGTACAAGAAATCACTAATTATTTCCGTTTTATTTACTATCCGAGTCTGAACGATCTTTTATTTAGAAAAATGACCGTATTCTCTCGCTTACATCTCGGTCACTTGAACGACAAAATTTAATCCACAAGCAGCAAAATGAGTAAGAAACAGACGTCTTTGGAAAGATTCTTTGCAAAGGGGAAAAGGCCCAGTGAAGGACCCACGCGCAAGTTCGTTATTTCCTATGAAGGCACGTGGCTTGCATGCACGTTTTGAGAGTGATGCGCGCATGCGACATGACACGCTCGAGCCTGGAAGAATTTGAGTTGAAAACAGAATGCTGCAAGCACACCGCGAGTCACGTGACAAGAACTGACCGATCAGCTTCATACTTTGTATGTAATACACACATTTCTGTAGACTAATTACCTCTGTAGACTATTTCTGTAGACTAACTTGTATCAGAGTTGCAGAGTTTGTCAGCTTGTCATCCTCTGAGAGGTCGCCTAGCAATGTACCCACAGCCGCACTCCCCCACACCCTGGGCTGCGGTAAAATTGTCAAGCGTTGACCGGTCCGCAGTGATAAAAAGGTTGGGGAACACTGCTTTAAATGTAAAGTGCTTTAAGAGTCAAGTTTTAAAGGTGGAACACGAAGGAACATGAGGAACATAATTCATCATTACATAACACATAAAAATCATGAATTCATTACAGGGACATGTTTGCACTCATATGTTCAATATTTTATCTTTCCAAAGTGAAATGTTCTTTGAAAGATCTTTGAAACGTTCTGCTTTTGAGCATCTGAGAGGAGAGTTTGCGTCACCTGCGGACCCAGAAGGCGGTGGAGCTCCAGATTTCTGCCATTCTGTGGCCTCTGCTGCCAGTCTCTTTACATACGCCTCATTGACATCCATGAGGATGTTCTCTGGTTTTATGTCCGTGTGAATGATCTTACACTTGGTGTGCAGGTAATCCAGGCCTTGCAGAACCTACAGGTGGGAAAAAAAACATATAGCCTGGGTTCCTTCCCACTGTCATCAATGGCTTGCTTATCTGAAATATCCAAATCTATTACATACAGTGGTGTGAAAAATTGTTTGCCCACTTACTGATTTTATATTTTTGCACGTTTGTCACACTTAATTGTTTCAGGTTATCAAACTAATTTTAATATTAGTCACAGTTAACAAGTAAACACACAAAAACATGGGTGTTTTGAAATTAAGCTTTTTATTATTAAGGGAAAACAAAATACAAAGCTACATAGCCCTGTGTGAAAAAGTGTTTGACCCCCGAGTGGTTTACAACACCCGAATTCATTTCACTAGCCACACCGAGGCCCGATTACTGTCACCACACCAATCAGGAAATCACTTAAATAGGACCCGCCTGACAAAGAGAAGTAGACCAAATGATCCTCAAAAGCCAGACATCATCCTGAGAAATTCCAAAGAAATTCAAAACCAAATGAGGAAGAAAATAATTGAGATCTACCATAAAGGTTATAAAGCCATTTCTTAAGCTTTGGAACTGCAGTGAACCAAAGTTAGAGCCATTATCTACAAATGGCAAAAACATGGATCAGTGGAGAACCTTTCCAGGAGTGGCCGGCAGACCAAAATTACCCCAAGAGCACAGCAACAACTCACAAAAGACCCCATAAATAACATCCAAAGAACTGCGGGCCTCAATTGCCTTAGTTAAGGTGAGTGTCCATGACTCCCCCATAAGATAGAGACTGGGCAAAAATGGTTTGCAAGGCAGAGTTCCAAGATGAAAACTGAGATTCTGTGGCATGAACTTAAAAAGGTGGTTCATGCTCAAAACCCCTCCAATATGCCTGAATTACAACAATTCTGCAAAAATGAGTGGGTCAAACGAGTCAGTAACAGACTCATTGCAAGTTATTGGAAACGCTTGATTGCAGTTGTTGCTGCCAAGGCTGGCCCAACCAGTTATTAGGTTTAGGGGGCAAATACTTTTTCACAGAGGGCTATGTGGCTTTGCATTTTGTTTTCCCTTAATAATAAAAACCTTCATTTTAAAATTGCTTAATGTGTTATCTTTGACTAATATTTACATTTGTTTGATGATCTGAAACATTAAAGTGTGACAAATATGCACAAAAATAAGAAATCAGTAAGGAGTCAAACACTTTTCCTGCACCACTGTATGTATATATGAAAAAAGCATATGCATTTGGAAGGTAGCATAATAATAATACATATCAAAAACTAAAAATCATTATGGTCAATCCCATTTAAACAAACATTGTCAGTTGTATTTAGAAGGTTTATAACAAGTGTATGTGCGTCTAATTTTATTTGGGTCACACTTTACAATAAAGTTTCACTAGGTAATGTTAGTTATTATTTTACTAATAATGAACAATACTTGTACAGCATTTATTAATCAGAGTTTAACATTTACTAATGCATTATAATAAAAGAAATGCATGTTTTTTAACATTAGTTGATGCGTTGTGATTTAACAAGGACTAACAACTGTATTTCCATGACCTAACACTAACAAAGATGAATAAATACTGTAATTAATGTATTGTTCATTGTTTATTTAAAACATATTAGCATCAACTAATACAATCTTACTGCAACGTGTTACATTTAATTGCATGCAACAATGCCTATTTTAGTTTCTTATATAGAAAATAAGCAAGGATACATTAAAATATACAATATAAAGAGTTATGCATGCACGTATGCATTGTTATAAATATGACATATTATACAATCATTTAAAAGGGATTGTGTGCGCATTATAATGCATTCAGCACACTTGTTTAACTGATGTTATTACATATTTTATCATTATTTATAAGGGATTGTGTGTGCATTATAATGCATTAATTACACCATTATAATGAATATAATAAAATGAGCATCCATAAAGTGATTTTTTTTACCTCAATGTGTGACAAAATAGTCTATAGAACTATAGTCAAACTGATTTGACAGCTTTAAAATACAACACCGAACTATTTTAACTTGAAAATAAGACTGCATGTGTGTTTACATCGAGTTTATGTCCCTTTAATGGTTATCCATGCAGCTCTATGATCCATAAAAGCAAAGTAAACTTCAATAAATGACAAAACGCACCTGTCGAATGATGCTTTTGACACACGGCAGCGGCAGGCCCTGATAATTAGACTTAATAATCCACTTGAGCAGATGGTGGCCGAGAACTTCGAACACCATACACACATCTGACAGCGCACGTTAAAGAGAAATGATGCTGAACGTGGATCAGAAAACTGAAAAAACAGCACGAAGCACTGGAGAAAGACACATTTGGATCCTTTCTTTGGAGTCAACGCTGATAATTAGCTGACATCAACGTCTTACTTTAATGTACAAGTCACGCTAATAACAAACCATTACCTAAGACTTTTAGCTTAATAAACTACTAATTGGCTGCTTATTAATAGTTGGTAAGATAGTAGTTGGGTTTAGGTATTGGGTAGGATTAGGGATGTAAAATAAGATCATACTTTTATAAGTGCTAATAAACAGTTCATATCTTAATAATAGGCAGGTAATAAGCCACTAGTAAATGGTGTGAGTTGTTACTTAAACTAAAGTGTTGACATCAATTTTATCTTTTCATGCTTGGACTAAAATAACAACCATTTCTTTTATTTATTTATTTTTTTAATTGACACATTACCTTATAGATGTTTGGTACACATAGCTTTTACCATTGGATATACAAACCAATTGGTAACACTTTAATTTAAGGTGACTTACTATAGTAATTACAATGAATTATGATTAATTACATGTAACTAACCCTAAACCTAACCCACATTCTAACCCCAACTGAAGTTCATGTAATTAAATAATATTACTTAATAGTTAAAAACATTGTTATATTGTAACTACATCACCTTGAAAGTAAAGTGTAACCAATCAATTAAACTTTCAAAACAGTAGGAAAACACACATTTAAACCTATATGGGTTTAACTTTATTCTGTAAACACGAAAGAAGATACTTTGAAAAATGTCAAAAACCAGTAACCATTGACTTCCATAGTAGGAAAAAACAATTATTATGGAATTCAATGGTTACAGGTTTTCCAACCTTCTTCAAAATATCTTACATTGTGTTCAACAGAAGCAAGAAACTCAAATAGGTTTGTGACAAGTGAAGGATGAGTAAATGATGACAGAATTGGTTTTGAGTGAACTATCCCTTTAAGTAGAATTATGATTTTTACCCTATAAAATCAATCTTTTAGATTAGTCAAATGATCAATAAAGTAGTCGATTAATCCTTTTTTATGTTGAACACAAAAGAAGATACTTTGAAAAATGTTGGCAACCATCAACTTCCATAGTATTAAAAAAAACAAATATTATGGAAGTCAATGGTTACAGGTTTCCCAACATTCTTCAAAATAACTTATATTGTGTTCGACAGAATAAATAAGAACCTCAAATAGGTTTGTGACAAGTAAAGGATGAGTAAATGATGACAGAATTTTCAGTTTAGAGTGAACTGTCCCTTTAAGTAGAATTATGATTTTTTTTTCTCTATAAAATTAACCCTTTAAATTAGTCAAACAATCAATAAAGTAGTCGATTAATCCTTTTTCTGTTAAACACAAAAGAAACCGGAAACCGGTAACCATTGACCTCCATAGTAGAAAAAGCTAATATTGAAATGATCAATAAAGTAGTTGATCAATTGAGATAAATATAGCCATTAGAGGCATTTTTTTGCAAGCATGTATGATATGAAAACCGACATATTTGCGATGCTGAAAGGATACGGGTTCCATTGACGCCTGAGATCTTGAAGTCGTCCAATAACTGCACCACTTTCTCTCTGCTGGGATCATTCTGGTCTGTGTTCCTGACCTGAATCCACCAGATGGAGACGGGAAAAAAATAACCAACATTTAAAAATTCTTCTCTTTAATCCTTGTGTACTGGTCAAATTGACTCCCCTTTCGTTATGTTAAGGGCTGTTTTTGCCCCATTGACTTCCATTATAATCACATTTATTGATTGCAAAGCCATGACAGCATATAATCATGCATTCTTGATTGCTGCTGGTTTGCCCTTTTGGGAAGAGTTGATCATCCCGTTGGCAGCATTAACTCTTTAGATAGGCCTGTGCAAAACTGTTTCTGGTTTTCATATGAAGTTCTATGGAGTAAAACAGCAAATACAAAAAAATACACTTACTATGTTTATCACATTCTGAGAGCTGAGCTGCTTTATTTGATTTTCTCAAACATATCAAGGTAAGTGCGCAAAGGCCTCTCTCACACTCTTAACACTCACTAAACTCCACATAAAAGCCAGAAACACTGTTTTTACACTGCAACTAATAATCAACAGTAAAAATGACACATTTTACCTCTTTCCAACAGGGAAAACAATCAAGAATGCATGATTATTTGCTGTCATGGCTTTGCAATCAATAAATGTCATTATAATGGAAGTCAATGGGGCAAAAACAGCCCCTAACATAATGAAAGGGTAGTCAATTTGCCCAGACAGTATGGTTGAGTTTTGGAAAAATTTCAACGCATTTTCCCTCCATCACTCCATTTGCTGAAACACGGAGAAAGTTGTGACTCAAAAATCACCTCAGAGTGGATGAAAACATCCCCAACAGCACACAAGGGTTAATTTATTACAACATAAACTGTGTTTCGTTCAATGAAAGCACTTCACTGAGGCCATGTGGCTGTAAGAGGCTTTCATCACCTTCTCACCGCAGGCTCTTCAAATGCCTCTGATACTAAACGGTCCTGCGAATATTTCATTGTAATGGTCTGTATGGCAGTGCTGGTGCTGGTGTAAACTCACGGCTTTCAGGAGCTTGATCTCATCCAGGGCTGTTTCAGTGTAGTGCTCGGCGCTCTTCACCACTTTCATGGCCACAAAACGCTTCCCTCTGCAACCAAAACAATGGTAAAAGTGCATGCTTAAAAAAGGGTATTGAAGGAGGAGAAAAACAGAGAAGTAAATGAACGTACTGTGTGTCCCAGGCAAGCCAAACAGTGGAAAAGTGGCCCCATCCCAGCTTGCGGATTACATGATACCGTCCGTTGAACAGGTCGCCTATTTTCACATGGTGATAACCACCTAGAAAATGGGATTTGGCTGTTAGAAAACACTGTTAGAAACAAAACATCTGTAATTACCAGGGCCAGAGAGAATCTGCGGACATTGAATTTTACACACACACACACATTATTTATTACTAGAATAGAAATTTGAATATTAAATTATATAAACATTTTTGCTTTGGAGGCATTTCTATGTTTAAAATGCAAAAATCACCTTTATAAGAGGTTTAAACCCAGTTGTGTGGCAACAGTGCGTCATCAGAGGGGGAAAGCCCTGCCCATAAGTGACTATCTCTCCCTCATTAGCATAGGATGTTAGTCTTGTTTTTGAATCGGACACTATGCTGACACATAGGCATTTGTAGCTCCGCCCTCTTCTGAAAAGAGCACAATCTCATTCGCATTTAAAGCGACAGTCACCAAAACGCCACAATTAAGATCAAAGCCTAAAAGGGTCAGTTCAGAGAGTTAGATAACATTAATTGTGGGGTGTATTGTGCTGAAACTTCACATACACAATATAGGGACATAAGAGACTTATTTTACATCTATTATGCCCCTTTTTACAAGTTCTCCTTTAAAGGTTATAAACAATCCAAAACAATTTAATGCTAAAAATGTTGTTGTTGTTGTTTTAAATAAGAATTGCTCATTCTTTATAATTGCTTTTGTTTTTTGATTAGGCGATTCAATGTTTGATTCATCCTGTATATTACTATGTTAACAAAATCAAACATTTTCAAGATGGCAGTACTGTCATACGCAGATTCCATTCACAAGAAAAAGCATTACAAAAAAACTGGGTTAAAGTATAAAGCTGGAAAGAAGTACTTGCACAGCCAAAGAAACAGGAAAACATTTAGGTCAAGGATAATTTTGGAATCATGACTCCCAGAATATATGATATGCTTTTAATGTCCACACGAATGTTTGCCAGTGTTATGCATGCATGACTCGTACCCTTGCAGTAATCATTGGGATCCTCCTGTTCTTCATCATCCGAGCCCAGGATCTCTTCATCTTGCTCCTGCAGAGCGTCAGGCTGCTGCGCGGCACCCCTCGGGTGAGGATCAGGCCTGGAGAACAAGAGCTTATCGTTACTAAACAGATGCTGCACCATCGACCACCTCCAGCCCAATGTCTTGACAGCTCATTCTAGCTGTGCTAGAAACCGAAAGGCAGTCAAATATTATCCACCATATTTAATATCTTAGTAGCGGAAGTCGTCATATGGGTAAAGTTAGAGCGCAGTGAATGGGAGAGCACAACTAATAATTTTTTTACAATCCTATTTGCTGAAATAATAATAATAGGAAAACTCAACCATGGTGTTATCAAGACTTTCAGAAAAAGGAAAACAATAGTGTGAGACTGATAACGGCAGCCAGAAGAGAGAACAACGTCAAATTTATGGTCCCACTGCTGTACACTGCATTACAAACACATTGCATAAGCGGTAACCCATTTCTTTGTAATTGTATGCAAAGTTGATATAATACATACGCAAGTACATATAAATGTACATATGTTTTGTATTTTTAAAATCTAAATATTAAAAACTTTCAAGGATTTAAGATGCTGATGACCGTTAAACGGGTCATAACAGTCTTGTGAAAAGGCTCCATTGGCATTGACTGAAAATCCTGCGTGGGGTTTGCTGCATTTACAATTTAATACAGCCTCTTGTTATTGCACCATAATGTATAAACTATAGATGCCCACTGGAACTTTCCTAGTGCGAGGGTCAGATGGTTTATGAAAGCTATAAATCAGTGCAGGTGTAAACCCAAGGTCCTGTGAGGATATTGCAGAGCTTTGCTAATACGCTATTGCTCAGAGCGAGTCGTGAAAGGAAATCATACGAGGAGTCAAGCTGAGAGATATCATAAAGCATTGCATTGAGCTGCCGCAGCAAACGCAAAGAAAACATGTCAAATCAGTCATCATTTAGTCTCAGAGAATATTAAGTGAATAATAGGTGATCTGTACGCTCACAGCATTGAAGAATGAATACAGTTAAAGCTTAATATATATTTTAATGGGGACCTATTATGCCCCTTTTTATAAGATGTATAAGACTCTGCTGTCCCTAGAGTGTGTGACCCTTTTAGGCTTTAATCCTAATTGTGGCGTTTTGGTGACTGTCGCTTTAAATTCAAATGAGATTGTGCTCTTTTCAAAAGAGGGCGGAGCTACACATGCCTGTGTGTCAGCATAGTGGCAGATTCAAAAACAAGACAAATGCCCTATGCTAATGAGGGAAAAATGGTCACTAGTGGGCGGGGCTTTCCCCCTCTGATGACACGCACAAAGGGAAAATGTCAATCAAAGTGTTTCTGCAGACTGTTTTCACCAAGTGTGATTATAAAGTATAAAATGAATACATTTTGACCATTAGAGGCTGGTTATATTCACACACTGTTGCCACAAAACTGTGCTTAAACCCCTTACAAAAGTGACTTTAGCATAATAGGTCCCCTTTAGGTTACTATGACTATTTTATGTTGTAATTTCACATTCAGCATTGACTACACAGAGCTGTAGTTCACTGAAAAGTGATGCAAACGGCTGTCATTTTCACGGAGCGATTATCTCGGGTGTCATTAGTCTAATTAAATTGATTTAGATTTTGAATGTGATTGTGCATAGCTTTTGTACTACGGCTTTAGCTTTCAAAAAAGCCAATGTGCACATTTGAATGCGTGTTAAATGCGCTATCCAATAGGCCTGTCACGATATTATGTTTTGTTGTAATATATATTGCACCAAAATATATTGTGATAAACGATATTACTGTCATTAAGACCATTTTATGCCACTCATTATATAATGCCAGAATGACAATATAATATCATCACGATGCAAGTACACTCTTCCAGAGAACACATCATATTTAATTCTTAATAATATTTCATTTAATTATAGTCATTTCAACAGTTTAATAATGAAGCATTGGGATCAGAATGTGAAAACGCAGATCCTAAACAAATAATAATAAATGTTAACAAGTTAAAAGTAACAGAGGCTGTGATATCTGCTATCAGATTTATTTTCAGTCGTCAGACACCCACAGGAAAATATACTATAGTCATTTATAGTAAATACTATAGTGTTTTTTTAACCGACATCTGACACCTCCAATAGAGACAGAGATGTTGCACAGCTAAAATGTTGCTAGAATTGGTTTTTATGCATGGGCGATATAGATAGCGTCACCAAAAATGATTGAGGTCATGTCCATGTGTTGTGCAATAAGTCTATATATTGATTGCGACAGGCCTACTATACAATAAAATCACAATTATTCTGTCACCATGTCACTGTATTTGGGATTTCAGCCCAAAAATTAAAGATTACATGCTATGCAATTTTGCAAATCTGATTGTTTTATTCATAGAACTTCTATGTTATGCTGCTTTGACACAATCTACATTGTAAAAGTGCTACATAAATAAACATGAATAAATTTAATTCAATTCAATTCATAAACGCGCGATCCATTAACTCTACCTCCTCTGTATCTGAATATCTGGATGACCTTTTGAATATCACGCTACTAACTGTGTTATTGCTACTGGTTTGCTGCTCCAGCAGTGGGCATTAAAGCGATTAGATATGCAGCTTTGTGCTGATGAGCGAGTCTCGCTGCGCAGAATAATCTCTCTGAAGCAACTGGCCATTTTCTGCAATCTAAACCAGGCTACAAACTGCGGCTTTGAACTTCCAACACAACTCCAAAATGAGCCTAAGCCTTCACAAGGACACGTTCTGAATTAGCCTCCTCAATACGGCCTTCTTAATAAGTTTTAATTGTGCGGCGCCATCATGAAGATTGATTTGCATGCATTTTTAATTCTCGTGGTTCACGATGGTTTTTAAACCGTTCAAGCAAAAGTGAACTCATGTTGGCACAAATATGAACCCGCACCCAATATATGCACTTGAAGCCATTGAAATGAATGAGTCAAAATGGCCATCTTTGTCAGTATTCAACAAAACAACAGTCAGGTGTTCAGTGTGCGTCAACTTGTGTGAAAAAACGAATATATAGGTAAACTCAAAATTATTTGCCCCCCTGTGAATTCAGTTTTCCTTTTCAAATATGTCCCAAATGATGTTTAACAGATTCAGGAATTTTTTACAGTATTTCCTATAATATTTTTTCTTATTTGTTTTATTTCCAGACACCAAGTGATGTACTTTTATCACATTCTTCCTGCAAACAAGTCTTGTAACAGTATGGGGTCTTAGTTGTCGCATTTTGCACTTCAAAATGCACCAAACATTCTCTATTGGAAACAGGTCGGGGCTGCAGGCAGGCCAGTCAAGCACATGCATCTTTACAAATGAAATGAAGTTGACCAGACAAAACATTAAATATTGTCTGAAATGAAAAACAAATCAAAGTAAATTTGGCAATCACTACTTTCTTTTTTTTTTATTTGGGTTTTCCATACTGTCCAAACTTTTTCTGATTTGGGGTTGTACTTCAGACTGGAGATTTACAAACTCCGCTCTCGTCACTTGATTGGTTTTTAATAGAAGCATGCAAACTTTTTAGTTTGTCTAAAGAAAAACAAAGTACACAAAGTACATGCGCTCTAATGAATATGTCACTGGTCCAAAACAACAGTGTAGTCGTGTGCTGAGAGCTGAAAATGGTGGGTGTTACATTAGAAAATAATTAATTTAGCTGGATAATTAGAGGCTGTGCTAGTGGGAGTTAATTAGCGGAGGTACGCGTGAATGCTATGGTGGTCTGAGGGGAGAACTGAATGCATGCACGCGCAAACACACACGCACACACACGTGAATACATACATGTGCTCCTGAGCAGAGCAGATGTTGAAGCACAGCAGTCTTGCCAACTCCAACCCACTTTAATCTGGACTCTCTCAGAAACAACATATAGGACAGGCCCATATGGAGAGTCCAGTTAAAGTTAACATTATTATCATTAATTATTTTTCAAATACTTCCACATTGCTGTTTAACAGACAGACACATTTGTTTTAATAGTTATTTAACAAAATAGTTTTAATAACTCATTTCTAACTCTATTATTTTGTCTTTTCCATGATGACATGACATTTTACTAGTTTAAGTGCAAGATACTAGTATATATATATATATAAAGGAACTATATATACTTGTATATATATATATATAT
>CAIGQW010055047.1:595824-607869 GCA_903798125.1 Danio choprae | reverse complement strand
GTTCTCTTCACGTTTGGTGTGAACCGGACATAAGTTCTATTTACTTTATTTTTAAGACATCTATTATAATGCAGTAATCACTTCGCACCACAATGTAAAACCGCACTCTGTCTGTACCCCATCTTTCCACTCTGCAGTTCATTAAACAATTAATAAAGCAGGTTTTTTTAATCCCAATCAACCATTATTGGACATTGAGAGGGTGTCATGCTTGGGCCGATGGAATTAGCCTGTGGTCTGGAAGCTGTAGTTAACTGAGCATCATTGGCCATGCTAGATTAAACCTGCTGTGTTATGCAATCTGTACCAACCAGAGAGAGGGAGGTTATCACAGGGCATGAGGATAGCACATCAGTTTCTGCTGATTTAGGGAGTGTGCTCATGTTTTACAGTAGCGCATGCATTTCATAACGCTAATACCACGTCCTAATCAGCTGAAACATAGACACCATGCAGAAATGGATGCTGGGAGTCTAGTTTTGCAGCATTGTGCGAGAGAGTAGGGATCCAATAATTAACCAATTTTACTATTAATTACTTGGTTAATTAATCATAAAGGCTTCTCAACACCGCGTTTCTGCACGGAACAAAACTGCTGCAACTAAACAAAGTAATGGCAACTGTGGCTAGTTTAAAGTTCAGAGCTTGTACACAGAGGCTAATACGCGCGCACTGGATTAACTATGGCTGAGGCTTTTAAATAAGGGCCATTTACATATCACGTCTTTTGCGTGCGCAAGTTCGCTATTAACAATACACGAGGAGCAACGTGCTCGCACTTTCCAGGTGCACTTGAAAACATCGAAACCTTTCAGAATGCCGCGAGCGCACCGCGAGTCACGTGACAAAACTGACCGCTCAGCTTCATACTTTGTGAAATGAAAATTCATTCATTCATTTTGGCTTAGTCCCTTTATTAACCTGGGGTCACCACAGCGGAATGAACCGCCAACTTATCCAGCATGTTTTACGCAGCGGATGCCCTTCCAGCTGCAACCCATCTCTGGGAAACATCCATACACACCCATTCACACTTCATACACTACGGACAATTTTATCTTACCCAATTCCCCTATAGCGCATGTCTTTGGGCTTGTGGGGGAAACAGGAGCACCCGGAGGAAACCCACGCCAACACGGGGAGAACATGCAAACTCCACACAGAAACGCCAACTGACCCAGCCGAGGCTCGAACCAGCGACCTTCTTGCTGTGAGGCGAACATGCTATCCACTGCGCCACCGTGAGGCCCGTGAAATGAAAATATCAAACAATTTTGTAATATAGTTGATCAAAAGTGCCTTTCAGACAGAGGTTCAGCAGCCTTTGGCTACTTTTTAAAAAGGGAAATACTTAGCTTATATGCAGCTTAGATTTGCATTAGACAAATAAAATTTTTTTTATTTATTCTTATTTGTATTTATTCATTTTCAGCGTTAAATTATAACTTATGTTTAAATGTCAAAACTTTTTTTTATACTTATTTTTAAGTCTAAAGAGAAATGGACTACTGTTTGTTCTTTATTATTATTTTGTGCTGTATTATTTGGTTACTGACACGCAATAAATAACACTTTAAAAGATGAGCAGATTTCATGTGATTTTAATAAACTAATAAAATGCATAATAATCGTGATAACCGTGAAACTGTGATTATTCCTCAGACTATAATTGCATAACACCTCTTCAAGGAGGTCTCGGTACACTTTTTTGGTCCGCTTTTGGTGCGCACTCGAGTGCGATTGCTACATTCACACCTGCCCAAACGAACCGCACCAAGAGGGAAAACGAGCTCTAGTGCGATTCAACCGAACTAAATAAGACAGGTAAAGTAAATAATGTGCAGTAAATTCAGACTTTGTTGATGAAGCATTAGCAAACTCTTGAGTAGCAACACTACCACGGACATACTCCACCATTGTTGCGTGTCTGTTCGCGCTTGCCTTTAATATTATACACCTCCCTACACACGTACTATGCATGTGCATAATGTCATCGTTTTTATGCATTTATGCAGACATGACAATTTGTGCCATTTTCAGACCCCAGAAAAACACTTTTGTCGTTTAAACAAACAGGTAAAAAGCATGAAAATGTTCCAGTTGCTGGAAGAGGGCAGAGGGCAGTAATAGCAGGTCATCAAACTAGGCACCCGTAGAGCTGGAAGCGACTGTCATCCAGATGCAGTTTCTGAAGGAGACGGTCAAATTTATGGAGTTTTGTGCACCTCTGGATGGTGCCGTGAACCTAAACACATCAGCGTTTGGCTTTTCGAACGTAGTTATATCCATGTCTAGACCCGCAAGATGTTCTTCCAGTCATTCACGTGAATAAAACATTTGTGCAAATGAATAAAGAGCATCACAATAGTACTTTAGAGCAAATGTTCTCTTCACGTTTGGTGTGAACCGGACATAAGTTCTATTTACTTTGAGACAACTATTATAATGCAGTAGAGCAATTCCAGCGTTATGGATGTGACATTTGCAGTAAAAACTTATAACATAAATTCACAAAGTACAGGTTAACATTATATTGAAACATCTGCTTATATGTTGTTAGTATGAACTAAATAACTAAATTATACAATTAATAGTACTCAAAAGTCATTAACCATCCTAATGGCATTCTTTGTATAACAGCTCGTATGAAGTAACTGGGGTTTTTTTATGGCCAAACAATGAAAAACAATGTTTTGGGGTCCAATGTATCCAAGTTTGACATTTCACGAAGAAAAGTCATACTGTTTTCAAATGGCATGGGTATGAGTAGATGCTATCAGAAATTAAATGATTTTTTAAAGAACTACAAGATCCAGTCCCAGTCCCAGATCCAGTCCAGCCACCAGAAGGTGACTAATTTACAGAAATGAGCTCCAAACCCAATCAAACACACCTGAACCAGTTGAAGACTACAGCATGACTGAAATCTAGAATTTTAATTGCATAGGAAAACATGAATAATCATTTGTTTTTAATTGAATAAAAAATGGCATGGAACCACTTGAGAGTGAGTAAATGTTCATTTTGGGTGACTATGCATTTCTATAATATAAAATAATTTCATGCCTGAGCCTCATACAAACAATATATAATTTTAGCATTGATAACTAGAAATTGTAGCAAGTGCATCAAACTAAAATGCAGTCATACAAGCATTACATTGCTGGATTACCTCTTAAGTGTATACTGGAGAATGAGCGAACTAAAAAGCATTGTAAAGGACTTGCTAAAGGTCAAGGCGCTCTTTCAAACAAAGACTAAAGAAGAAAAAAAACTTCAAACACAAAAGTTGAAGCAAAAAGAGAGCTCGCATTCAAACGCAACTTCATAATGATCATGCTGAAAGTGGCGCACTGAAAAGTTGTGAGAGAATGCAAAAGCAGTGTAATGTATTTTCCTCCCACAGTGTTTCCTCTAGGATTTTTTCCAGCTGTGGCGTTCCCCTGCCCACGTACATCACAATAAACAACAGTTCAGCAAATGTCAGACGAACATGTAGTCAAATACGCTCGCTTTAAAATAAAATATTTCGCTCCCCTACAAAATCATCATAATCAATGTAAAACTATGAATTCTTTCCAAAGAGTCATCTTGTGAAATAATATTCATATCTCAAAATATATAGAATTATTGGTCAGAATTATTAGCCCTCCTGCATATTATTTTCCCCAATTTCTGTTTAACGGAAAAAAAAAAAGAGTTTAACACATTTCTAAATATAATAGTTTTAATAATCATGATGACAGCACATAATATCTGACTAGATATTTTTCAAGACACTTGTATTCAGCTTAGGGTGCACTCACACCATGCCCGGGCACATTTTCCGGTTCGTTTGACAAGTGTGAGTGCTCTGAACCCAGGTGCGGTTCAGTTGGCCAGCCCTGGCCCGGTTGGAAGAGGTGTGTCAGAGCGTGGTTCAGTTGGGCTTTAGCGCGGTACGCTTGTAGTGTGAGTGCAAAGCGCACCTGAGCCCAAAACTGAAGATACAACATTACTTTTAAGTGACCGTTTCATACGGATTTATTATACATTCTTATTGTTCATTGTTAATTAAAGATGCAAACCCCTCACTGCACATCAGCAAACCTCCTAATACCTGCAGCACGAGGACTTTTATGATCATTTATGAGTGTCAAAAGTGGTGGATCTGTTCAGCTAAATGTTTGACTGTGTGTCACTGCATCCCAAACCACTAAAAATAACACAAAACGATATAACTAAAGCAATGTCCACTGTGCTGAGCGAGAGCGCTTCTCTTCCTGTCAAACTGACCAGTCGCATCATCGATGACGAAAGCATGCTCCGGCTCGGAAGGTAATGCAATGTGAATGCAGGCCGTCGGTGGAGAGAGGAGGGGGGGACAAGCGGCTTAACTAGGTTAATTAGGCAAGTTAGTGTAATTAGACAAGATTAAATTAAACAAAAATTGCTTAAGGGGGCTAATAATATTGACCTTAAAATATTTGGGGGTTTTTAACTGCTTTTATTCTAGCCTAAATAAAACAAATACGGCTTTTTCTAGAAGAAATAATAAATACTGTAAAAAATTCCTTCATCATTTGGGAAATTTGAAAAAGAAAAGAAAAAAGAAAAAGAAAAAACAGGAGGGCGAATAATTCTGACTTCAACAAAATAAATGTTAAATGTAATAGTTTTATCTCCAATATCTACTTGAAACTGTCCAAATCTGTATTTGAAGATGCCAGAGTTTGGTCAAAAAGCTAAAAAACAGGATCCGCCCTGCTGCTAAACAGGCCATTGCAGCATCTGCGAGTCACTCAGATGCCCAAAAACGGTGACCTGATTTGGTTTTACTCACTGAGAGCCACATCCGCAGTCCCCCAGACCCCCCATTGCTGCACTTCTGGAGGATACAGCTTACATAATGAGCATCCTCACTACCAGCCCAAGAAAAAAAAAATCCCAGCGCAGCAAAGACCAGCCCTCCAAGTTTTCCAGCACTGCACCAGAAACTTGCGCACAGGGTTGCACACACCTGGATACACAACTTTATCTTTATTTCTATAGCGCTATTACAATGTAAATTGCGTCAAAGAAGCTTAACATAGATGAAGTTCTAGTAGACTGAAACCGCTTCAGTTCAGTTTTAACAACACAGGATGCAGATATAAAAAAAAAAACACTTTTGCAGAATGCATGACAAAATTAATATAATTATCACACAGGTTTACCCATATTAGTTGCATGCATACAATTATCACACAAGCATCCATACAAGCAAACCCAAACCACTTTATTGGTGCATTAAATCAACGGTCTCAAAAGACTGATTTAACCTGCACCTAACCCAAACGCATCAGCTGTCTGATTAAATATGAATCCAGCATCAATAAGTCAGTAGTCCCACACAAACACACATATTCAGCAGCACTCACTTGCACCTCAGACCGCTGGCGAGTTTCACCACAGCCGTATTAAGAGAAACGATCCAGTCGAGGAGCCACATGGCTGAAGAGGACAGCGCGGGGCAGGACGGTACGGTGCGAGCCACTGTTAAACCGCAGATCAGACTTTCTATCTCTCAGCTCGTTGTCCGCCTCAACACTACTGATCCAACACTAGTGAGCTGGAAAACAAGGCAGCGCGGTAGGGAGGGAGTGAGGGATGGAGGGAGGGCGCGAGAAACAGGAGCAGAGGAGGAGGGCGAGAAGTGAGTGTAAAAACTCACTGAAAAACACGGTGTGGCGTAAATGCACCGCAGGAGGACAAGGCACGTCGATGACAGCCACTAAGATCACACACACACACCGCCTCTGTTCTGCAGAAGGGCCGGACTCTAGGTTTGACAATCTGACATGTTGTATTTCAAGGACACAAGCAGCAGAGCCTAGAGGGCATGTTCCCGTATGCTCGTGCTTCACCTGACGAATGAGTGTGAGTGTGAGTGAGTGTGTGTGTGTGTGTGTGTGTGTGTGTGTGTGTGCGTGTGTGTGTGTGTGCGTGCGTGTGTGTGTGTGTGCGTGTGTGTGTGTGTGTGTGTGTGTGTGTGTTGGGGGGGGAATAGGGAATCAAATGCATCAGGGTTGATGGCTGTCACAAAGCACTGTTATGTAACCCGTAACTCTCTTCAGGGCAAGCGTGCAGTCGGTCCAGTACTTAAAAGAGGAATGTACATTTATACAAATACATATACACTACCTGACAACAGTCTTGTTGTTGATCCTAGTTGTAAGAGCAACAAATAATAACTTGACAACAACTAAAAAACAACAACTTCTAGTTGATCATTTGGAAAAGTGTCAGAAAGTAGATTTTTCCCATGAATCATCTGTTGAACTGCATCTCAATCATCACAAATACTGCAGGAGACCTACTGGAACCCGCATGGATCCAAGATTCTCACAGAAATTGTCAAGTTTGGGAAAGGAAAAATCATGGTTTGGGGTTACATTCAGTATAGGGGCGTGCGAGAGATCTGCAGAGTGGATGGCAACATCAACAGTCTGAGGTCTCAAGTCATTTGTGCTGCCCCATTACATTACAAACCACAGGAGAGGGCAAATTCTCCAGCAGGATAGCGCTTCTCATACTTCAAGAAGGTCAAGGTGCTCCAGGATTGGCCAGCCCAGTCACCAGACATGAACATTATTGAGCATGTCTGGAGTAAGATGAGGGAGGAGGCATTGAAGATGAATCCAAAGAATGTTGATGAACTCTGGGAGTCCTGCAAGAACACTTCCTATGCCATTCCAGATGACTTTATTAATAAGTGATTTGAGGCATTGCAGAGATGTATGGATGCAGTCCTCCAAGCTCATGGGAGTCATACACAATATTCATTCTTCTTCCACTGCACCATGACTTTATATTCTATACTGGACATTATTTCTGTTAAGTGACAAGACTTTTGTCTAAGCAAAGTCAGACCTTACTGTCCTAATTAAGTAATTAAAAATCAAGGCATGATCATATTTTATTGAGGTCAAATAAGCGTAATCTAGAGGCCTTTGCCTTTCATATAAGCCACTTCTGATACCAAATGATCAACTAGAAGTCAAGTTATTATTTGCCGTTCCTAAAACTTGGATAGGCGACAAGACTTTTGTTAGGTAGTGTATATTTCCATGAGTAGCTATGTTTCCATTGTGAATTAGACTTATGCGCAAAACTGAAATGTCGCTTCAAATATTTGCGTAGAAACCATTGTTCTCATTTAATGAGTCAAAGAGAACAAAATCATCACTTTCTGATAAAAAGGCGCCATATATTAAAAATAAAAATGGTGTTTGCTGTGGTAGGAGAAGTTACTGTGGGCCTTTTTTTCTTCCATAATAAATGAGTTGCGTCTCAGAAGACGAAGATAAAATTTGACAAACGCAACGCAGTGGCTTTTAGAGGCGTGAGACACTCTTTGGGAGCGCAGACAGATGCTCAAGACAGTTCTGGAGGTAATAATAATAGAATAATAATAATACTGAACCACTGTGATGACAGACTTTGGCTGAGGGATTCTAGAATGAGCAAAACAATATTTCAGATGTTTTACAATGTGCTCGAAAAACTGGTGTGTCCATTAATGTGTCCCATCACACACATTAATATCACATGATCTGTTAAAAAACAAATCAAACAAATTTAATGCGCATGCTGGAATTTATTCAATAAACAGGTTCCACTGTAGTTTATGCACTTTTTTTTAATGGGATAAAAAGTTTATCCTACTTAGTAGTGCATGTGTTGTTTGTATGCGCATTTCCAAAAATGTATGCGCATCTTGGAATTTCTATTAAGCATTTTTTAAATGTCCCGTGAAGTTCTCTGAAATTTACATTTATATTTGATGTTTGATGTAATCTCAACCAAACCATGAAGAGAGGGCGGGACATAGTGTAGCTCCTCCCCTTCTTTTTAAAAAACAGCCAATAGTGTTTTGTTTTATCACAGCTCTGCCAGTGAGAGTGGTTGAGCTCAAGTGCATCAAATGAAAAGCGAATGAGAAGAAGGGGGCGGGCATGTCAGACACTTGAGACCATTTGATTGGTTATGATTCGATGAGAAACTGAACTATGAGGTGACGTGAATAAAACCGTTGATCCATTTAGGCAGAAGTGACAAACTACAAGCTTTACATGTTTATATCAGTTTCATATCTTCTAAAAACCACCAATACTGATATACTAACATCTAAAAAACTTTATTTTAATTTCATGGGACAATCATTCATTTATTTTCTACCGCTTTTCAGGGGCCGGGTCGCGGGGGCAGCAGTCTTAGGAGAGAAACCCAGACTTCCCTCTCCCCAGACACTTCCTCCAGCTCCTTCGGTTCGGTGTTCCCAGGCCAGCCGAGAGACATGGTCCCTCCAGCGTGTCCTGGGTCTTCCCCGAGGCCTCCTCCCGGTGGGACATGCTTGGAACACGTCCCTAGGTAGGCGTCCAGGAGGCATCAAAAACAGATGCCCGAGCCACCTCAGCTGGCTTCTCTCGATGTGGAGGAGCAGCGGCTCTACTCCGAGCTCCTCCCGGGTGACAGAGCTCATGGGACCTTTAATGCGATATTCCAAAATGCGCATAAAAAGACGTGAATAGAAACATAGCTACTGTTCAATATTTTCTTTCTCTGCATTAACAGACTGGGACTGAATATGTAGTAGGCAGCAGGACTAGACCTTGCTCGGTAATAGTGGTATTACTTAGCGTTCAGCACTTGATGTTCTTGCCCACAGCGGTACATGCTATGATTATAAAATGAAAAAATGCCACAGAGCATGATGGAGCAGATCGGTTGGGTTCTTGCAGGTGACCATAAAGCCTATGTGAGCATCACTTCGCAAAACTAGGATAAGCTGAAGCCAGCAAGTTTACCGATATTCTGTATGGTGATCATTTTATTTTACATCATCTCCATTTACTCCCTGAGCTGTATTTGATTAAAGAGGACACATCGGCCCCTTAAGATGAGGACAAACAAACGACAGCCAACTTGAAAGGCAGAATCGTATCAATTTTAGATGAGAAATATGAAGCTCTGCCAGAAGCAAAGTCTCATGGGCTGAGTTGACCAAAAAAAAGACTGTCCTAGAGCAAACAGCACACCTCGTGAGAGAAGAGAGAGAGAGAAGAGAGAGAGAGAGAGAGAGAGAGAGAGAGAGAGAGAGAGAGAGAAAAAGGAGACGAGGCCAAACACATAGCCAAAAAAAATAAAAAGTTTTAAACCAAGTTTATTATGGGGGAAAAATGAAGTGTTTGAATGGCCAGTTGCTGGAGCGTTCAGTGTCTCCAGTGTCCAGTTGAACACTGGAGCATTTCAAAGTCACGTCAATCAGCTGATCTGTCTATAAGCTGACATACAAGCGATCCGCTAATGAATCGCGGCTTTTAAACGCTCCAGTGTGCCTGTATCTGTGGTTACACTCAGTAATCAGTGGCAAGTTCGGTGAACTGATGACCTTCACGGCCAATCACAGTCATTTCTGTTGAGCACCTGAACACAATGGCAAATCAGCGCTGTTTAAGAACACACTCAACAGCGCTCAAATGTACGTGGAAATTAAGTGAAAACATTGATTAGATCCATTCTGAATTTACAGACATCTTAATAAACGTAAGGAGTCTTTTAAAGTCATTAAAGGTGCCAGTGAAATGCTGTTTTTTGTATTTATTTGCAGGTCAACTGTGATCTCTCCAGAAAACCTCCTAGCATCACAGACGAAACATTTTCACATCATAATTCTCTCTCTATACTCATCCGTCTTTCTGCTCAGACATTCTTCCTTCATATCTTTACGCTGATCATATACTCGGTTCAAACTCAAATGTACTCACTTTTTGCCAGGTTTTTTGGTTTTGGTCCTTTTCTTCCTCGCCTGAAGTGCAAGTACTGTCAAAGAACAGATAAAAGTGCTTTGTTAGCACACTTTTCATAAACAATGTAAAGTCTATATAAATATGTAGACAATAAATGTGAATTTCCATTTATTAAAGCTGCGGAAATAAAATCTTCAAAGTTATTTTCGATATTTGGCATTGATGGAGATTTGTTGAGAGAAACTCATTTGTATTAATTTTTAACCTACTTATAATGCATATTTATGATTTCAGAAAAGTATATAATTACAGTATTAGCAAAAAATTACTGTCAGTATTAAATATTCCATGTTTTCAGACTGAATAAACATATATTTAAATACTATATTTAATTTATTCCCAATATTTGAGATCTGAAATAAACAAATGGTCCAAATGATAATTATTTCATGTTTCAATGTTCATTATCGTTAGCTTATAAAACAAACACACATAGAAATGTTTGCTCAAAAGACAACCATTCACAGCAAATCAAGGGGAACCAACAAAAACGTTAGTAATTATATACTAACAAATCCCTATCCCTATATTACATACATATAATCAACGATGATATTTTAGTGTTTTTCTCCACAGCTCTACTTTATGGAGATCTGTTGTTTACATGTCATCACAAAACCATAAACGTCACAAAAGCTAGCTGCCAAACCATACTACTAGAATGGGTCACAAACAAAAACATATAAAACAAGACGACAGTTAACATTATATTGTTTCCATATACTATATATTAATTATATAGTTTCACTACAGTAAACATGATGGTAACCATTGTAAGCAGAATATTCGATAATGTGTAGATTGTGCGCGGTTTTAGCTGCTAGCAGTTAGTCCGTCCACACACACACACACACACACACACACACACACACACACACACACACACACACACACACACACACACACACGTTTTTATCATCACAGGCATAATTTACTTAATCACATTTAATACCAAACATCACCATTTCTAAAGCCGAACTAAAATATAAGTTTAGCTAGCAGAAGCTCGGGCGCAAACACACGAATATATTCACAACAAGAAGCGGTAACAAACAGAAACATGCCAAAAATGTTCATAAATACACATCAAATGTCCATGTTCCAGCTGTAGAGTGTAATATAAGCAGATGTTGATGTAAAGCTGCAGTGCTGTTGTATTAGCAGCAGCTAAAACACACACATGGGCTTTTGTCTCTATCGCCACACATGGCACATCTTATAACGCGATATGTCCAGCACATCCCTGTAATGACCGAGGCTTGCTGCGATGTTTATTCATATTTCTATGTGTGCTGTTGCTCGGACGGCTGTGGAGGACAGTAGTTTAGTTGTTTTGATGCTCACCTTTCCTTTCCATGGTGCACCGGCGGCTAAAGTGCTCACACTCACATGTAACGGTGGGCGCATGCGCACAAAACTCAACTAACAAGCGAAAACTCGCTCTCTCTCTCTCTCTCTCTCTCACACACACACACACACACACACATGCACACACACACTTACAGTACACACGCACGTTTAAAAACACTTTATTAATTGTCCTTTTAAATTGTGATTTATTTATCCGCATTTTAATGCTTCAGTTATTTAATTTATAATTTGATTCTTCGCTTTACTTCTTACTGGCACTCCCGGTCCTCCATACAATAATAATAGGAATTACATATTTAATACATGATATTAATAATATAAAAAATAAGGTAAAACACAAATGAGCTTATAAATATAACTCTTTATTAATAATTAAAAATATAAAATAGTAATAATATAAAAAATAAAGTAAAACATAAATATTACTATTTATTATTAATTAATAATATATGATATTAATAATATTAAAAAATAAAGTAAAACACAAAAGGACTTACAAATGTTACTATTTATTATTAATTAATAATATATAACATTAATAATATAAAAAATATGGTAAAACACGAATAAGCTTATAAATATGACTATTTATTCTTAATTAATAATTAATTAATTCATTTCATTTTCCTTTTTTCTTTATTAATCTGGGGTCGCCACAGCGGAATGAACCGCCAACTTATCCAGCATATGTTTTACGCAGCGGATGCCCTTCCAGCTGTAACCCATCTCTGGGAAACATCCATACACACTCATTCACACACATACACTACAGACAATTTAGCTTATCCAATTCACCTATAGCGCATGTCTTTGGACTTGTGGGGGAAACCGGAGCACCCGGAGG
>CAIGQW010055047.1:575285-586273 GCA_903798125.1 Danio choprae | reverse complement strand
AGTTTTGATGGGCCATTCTGCTAGTTTTCGGGCCAGTTTTGATTGGCACTTGTTCTAGTTTTGAACCAGTTTAAATTTTTTTGTTTTCTAGTTTTTATTATATCAACTATATTTATATGGTTGCGTTAAAACAAACATACTCTGCCAAATATATATTCTACCAAAGAGTAAAAACTGTACTAAGATGTTAAAAACACACTTTAGTGAGGTGCAGGGGAGGATTGTGAGCACGGCTGTTTTCATTTAAAAGGAAGCAGTGGCGTTAGTCTACTCTCCAGGTTTGTTTCCAAGATGATTTTATTTATGAAAACAATATTTGTAATTAATAATATAGAGTGATATATAGTGACTTTTTTTGATAAAACAGCTTATTCTGCAAAATATGTATAAATTTTATGTATAAGTGGTGGCATTTAAAAAAAATGTCTTGGTATTAATGGAATAGTTTGATTGGTCATTGGGCCAATTTCGATTGACCATTGTGCTAGTTTGATTGTCTATTGTGCTAGTTTTGGGACAGTTTTAACTGGCTATTGTACTAGTTTTGGGCTAGTATTGATGGGCCATTGTGCTATTATTTAGGCCAGTTTTGATTGGTCATTGTGCTAGTTTTGGGTCAGTTTCGATTGGCCCTTATATTAGTTTTGGGTCAATTTTGATTAGCCAACGAGCTAGTTTTGGGCCAGTTTTGATTGGCCAATGAGATAGTTTTGATTGGCCAACGAGCTAGTTTTGGGCCAGTTTTTATTGCCCCTTGTTCTAGTTTTGGTTGGCCATCATGCTAGTATTGGGCTAGTTTAGATTGGCTATTGTGCTAGGTTTGAGCCAGTTTTGATTGGCCACTGTGCAAGTTTTTGGGCCAGTTTTGAACAGTCATTGTACTACTTTCTGGGCCAGTTTTGAACAGTCATTGTACTAGTTTCTGGGCCAGTTTTGAGCAGTCATTGTGCTAGTTTTGGGCCAGTTTTGAACAGTCATAATGCTAGTTTTAGGATAATTTTGATTGGCCATTTTGCTAATATTTGGCCAATTTTGATTGTTCACTGTGCTAGCGTTGGGCCAGTTTTCAATAGTCATTGTGCTAGTTTTCAGTGAAATCTGATTGGCCGTTGTGCTGGTTTTGTTGCGAAAAACCTGGCAGCCCTGGCCTTTAGTTTGGAAAGTGATGAATGACCCAGGACAAATAGAAAAGAGCCACATGGGTAGATTTAGTCTGTGTTTCCCCATCTGGAGGACCTTCTGTGGGTTCAGCAGGTTCTCCGTTCTCACCTCGTGGCTCGGCATCCTGCTTATTAGAGAAGCCGGAGGGGTTCCCGTCAGTCGCATTATCTGCTGAAGCTGGTTTATATCTTGGGGAACCCAGGTCAAGGGGAGTACCATCAAAATACACTCACAGATTTTTTACAGATTCAAAAAAGGAGGAAAAAAGAGGACAGACAGAAGAGGAATGGAGAACATAAATGGACACACACTGCACAAAACCATTTCTTACCTGGTGTTTTTGTCTTGTTTTCAGTACTTGTTTAATTGAGATGCACAATGATCAGTGTTCATTTTGTTAATGAAATAAGGATGAAAAATGATTTGATTGGCCATTGTGCTAGTTTTCGGCTAGTGTTTATTGCCTATTGTTCTAGTTTTGGGGCTAGCTTTAATTGGCTATTGTGCTAGTTTTGGGCCAGTTTTTAACAGTTATTGTGCTAGTTTTGGGATAATTTTGATTGGCCATTATGCTAATAATTGGTCATTTTCAAACAGTTTTGGGTCAGTTTTGCTTTTATTGTTTAAAAGCAAGTACAGATATCCTCAAGACTAAAGTTTTCAATCAGATACATTTACATTTAAACTCTACATTTAAATCCTAAATCAGTATATTAACCCCTAATTTATTAACAAATGCACTTGTTCTAGTTTAGCACCACTTTTGATTGGCCATTCTGCTAGTTTTGGGCAAGTTTTTATTGCCTACAGTTCTAGTTTTGTGATAGTTTTGATTGGCTATTGTGCTAGTTTGGGGTTAGCTTTAATTGGCTATTGTGCTAGTTTGGGATAGTTTTGATTGGCCATTATGCTAATATTTGGCCAATTTTAATTGGTCATTGTGGTAATTTTGGGCCAGTTGTGATTGGCCAATGAGCTAGTTTTGGGTCAGTTTGCTTTTATTGTTTAAAAGTACATATATCTTAAAGTCTAAAGTTCTCAATCAGCTTTAATTTGATCTACATTTAAAGCCTAAATCAGTATACCAATCCCTAATTTATTAACAAACACTTGTTCTAGTTTAGCGCCACTTTTGACTGACCTGGCTTTGTGCAAGTTTTTATTGCCTATTGTTCTCGTTTTGGGTTGGTTTTGGGCCACTTTTGCCCATTGTTCTAGTTTTCTGATAGTTTTGATTGTCTATTGTGGTAGTTTTGAGTCAGTTTTGATCAGCCACTGTGGCTAGCTTTAATTGGCTATTGTGCTAGTTTGTGGCTAGCTTTAATTAGCCATTGTGCTAGTTTTTGGGCCAATTTTGAACAGTCATTATGCTAGTTTATTTTATTTTCTAGTTTCCTTATATCAACCCCTAATTTATTAACAAATGTTTATATATGTATTATAATGGAAAGCAAAAACACAGAGTAAGAAAGTCATTTCTGCAGTGTGAGCAGCCCGAGTTAATTAATCCAAGAGTCTGAAAACAAAAAGTGCATGACAAAGCAGAGCGAGAATTGAGGAAAAAGCCATTGGTACACACTCACAACCGTGGGCTGAATCTGCAAAAACCATCTGCCGACTATCTGACTAGGTGATGATGCCATAACTATCAGTTCATGCCGGTGAGAAAGGAAGGAGTATGAAAGTGTGATCGGTGGTGACTGAAGCAAGCAGAGCAAAACACCAGGCCATCAAAACTGGAGCAGAACAGAAAAACTCACAGACTCTGAAGAGATTTTCATCAAGAGCTCAGGCCCTGGGGTCCCGACCAGCATCATGATAAGCTTCAACTGATCAATGTCTTTCAGAGCAACATAAAGGAAAATGCAAGGGAATGGGGTGACTATGAAAGCAGAACTGAAGGGGGAACAAAAAGCAATAATAAAACCATGATTTTTATGTGTTTTTTTTTTTTAAACGAAAGAATAAAAACAGGAAAATGGGATGAGGGATGAAATAAAACCAAGCCATGATTGGTCCAAAGCCATGCATTCCTCAATAATAGTAATGTATGTTTAACCAAATGTCCTTCGATAGTCTGATTGAGCATGTAAGCATAGAAAACTGAATATTACGCTTACATACGGATGTCAATATAATCACTCAAACATTCTCTACAACAGTTTAAAGGTGCTGTATGCAAGTATAAAGCATAGAAATACCATATGTTTGAAGAAACATGCTAAACATACTTGTTTATCTAAAAAAATAATGCTAAAGTCAGATATTCTGCTTTGAAATGTTCCGTGCCAGAACGTCTGTCTTTGGCAGTGGGCTGGTTATAGAGACCAAAACAGTTTAGCCAATTATATTTGGGCACCCCGGGTAGCCTTGGTGGAAAACACAACTTAATTAATTTCAGTTACGAAGGTTGTCTTAATATATGTGGGTGTGGCTAAAATGCAACCTGTGGAGGACAGTAGTAGCAGAGGTTTTTATCGCTATTTTTAGCAAATAATCAAAAAATTACGAACGTACACATTTTTGAGAAGCTTACAGTGTAGGGATTGATCATCAGGCATGCTTGTTCCTGTTGGTGTCATCAATCTGGCAACCTCTAAGTGCATCGAGTCAAAAGAGGAGTGGCCAGTGGAAAAAAATAACCCTCCCATGTTTTGAATTTGTACTGCAATACCCAGTTCAACCACTAGACCACTCAATCCTACATACTGCACCTTTAATGACACTGAGGACACACGCACGCACACACACACACACACACACACACACACACACGCACGCACACACACACGCACGCACGCACGCACACACTACTGTAATTCAGCGGAGTGACAACTTTATCATACACCTGATTTAGCTTAAAAACTAAACAAAACAACTATGAAATATGATTTTACAATTATATTAAGGTGACCTTGTACTATTATCTATTAACTTAACTACTGAGTAATATTAATTAATTAGATTAACTTAGTATATGGTTGGGGTTAGAGTGTGGGTTAGGTTTAAGTTTAGTTGCATGTAATTATTTATAATTAATTGTAATTATTATAGTAAGTACATGCCAAATGTGTAATAAGCACACCCTAAAATAAAAAGTGTTGCCCAAAACAGAACTGAATAACTAGTTGTTAATTACACATTTAACGGCATATCTGTGTTTCTATTCTGTTGCATTAAATCAGAGACAACTTTGAGTCATTTGTGTTGCCAGATCTTGCAAGAAAGAGACTACATTTTTTTTTCAAACGTATTGTAATCCCAGATTCTTTATAGTGGAAATACGCCACATAAAATATCAAGACCAGAAGCTAGGATTGCACAAAAAAAGGCTAGATTTTCCCTTTACCCAATCACAGATGACATGCGTGTTTGTCATTTAAATAAAATGCCTTGATTTAGCTTATTCTATGTTTGAATTGTGATTTAGATTAATGTAGTTTAATGTAGTCATTTTTAAATGTAATACACGGCCACTTTATTAGGTACACCTGTCCAACTGCTCGTTAACATAAATTTCCAATCAGTCAATCGCAGGGCAGAAACTCAATGCATGTAGGCATGGTCAAGACGACCTGCTGCAGTTCAAACCGAGCATCAGAAAGGGGAAGAAAGGTGATTTAAGTGACTTTGAACGTGGCGTGGTTGTTGGTGCCAGACGGGCTGGTCTGAGTATTTCAAAATGCAACCCTGGCAACACAACTAATTAACTCCATAAACCGAATCATTTTATGAGTCAATCCAAAACAATAAACCCAAAAGACATTTAATAAGCAAACACGGCAACAATTTGAGAGTGCTCTCTGTGAAGCAGCCTTACAAACAAACAAAATGCGCTCCTGGCACAGCGCAGTAAAGTTGGCGAACATAAATACTGGCTGTAATGTTTACTCTGGTCCATATAACAACAGCAGATAACAAATGCATGAGGTGATAGTGTCAATCACACTCGTTCTGAAGTCAGCGATGTTTTGCATCAACTCACAATGATTCACCATATTAATAAAGACTTATTACATGTCTATTTTAAATGACCCACCACCCTCCACTTGTTACAAACCTGTATGAGTTTCTGTTGAACGCAGAAAGAGATATTTTGAAAAATGTATACAAGCAAAAAAAATCTAAATTGATGGTAGCTATTATCTTCTATAGTATTATAATTCATATTTATTAATATTAGTACATATATTTCCTAACAACATATTATTATTATTAGTTTAAAATTACTAATTATAAAATGAGATATAATTAGTTTATAGTTAGCCTTATAAACCTGATGTGTTGCCATGGAAATAGAAAAGGCTTTAATATACAACACATAATATTATATTTAATAAACTTTTCTATTTTCATGGCAACACATCAGGTTTATAATGCGACGGCCAGTATATAATTTACAAATATACAGCTTTTTGCTGTATAATTAATAGTAGATTTTTAAATATCTGATATTCTGATGGTCACATGTGTGTAAGAACATGCATTTCATCATTTAAACATCTTAATTATGATCATTGTCTGCCATGTTAGCACGCGCTGCAGTGGGGAGATTGGACCTGCTGGATTTACAACAGGTAAACTCATCAACGTCTCCTAAAATACATGAAAGTTAGAGGAAGCTTAACTGACATCATTGACATCAAAGCGTGATACAGGAGAAAACATGGATGGTCTTCAGAGACATGGTGGCTGGAAATATTGACCTTTCAGTGTCAGCATTACAAAGGCTTGCTTTTGCTTCGTCTTTGGACTTGTACACTCCTGCCAAAATGAGCAACCCAATGTAAGCTTGCAAACCAGTCACATCAAAGTTTTTCCAGCTGTCCCCATTGACCCTCCACCCCTCTAAGCTTGTCATTTCAAGTATATTATTTTCAATTGATGGTGTAATGAAAAGCTGAAATGCTGATTTTATGTCTTGAACATGACTGATAGCATATCTGGTGGGTCATGGAACCATTTTGATGACAATAGTAGCAGTCTACCCTGTCGTTCAAGTGGGGGGTGGAGGACCATAATGATTTTCCATTTTTGGAAGGTAATGTGCCTGCTGGTGGTTGAGAGACACCAGGAGGGTCAACACTAGGAGTCTCATTCTCACCTGAGGAATTGACCGCAAAGAACACAGATGTGACAAAACGTGTACAGGGCATTGAAAGAAATAATATCACGTTAATTTTATGTTTACCAAGTTTTCCCTATTAAATTAGAAAAAAGTCACTCAATCTGGAGCAAAAAACCCCCAATGTCAACTATACATGTACATACGTTTAACATTGAATGGGGTCAAATTGACCCCAAGGATAATAAGAGGGTTACTAACTAAATTAAAATTGTTTTAATGAGGCAAGTTAAAATCAACCCATGCCATTAGAAAAAATCCTTAGCGTTTAGCCCTATATAAGTCTGAAATTTCCTTCATAATGGTCTTGAAAAAGTCTTAAAAAGTCTTAAATTTGACTTTGTGAAACCTGCAGAAAACAGAGTTTTAATCTGTAGATTTAAAGGACCAGTTTACCTAAAAATAATAGTTAACTTACTCTCCCAAAATCTGTACAACTGTCTATCATGCAACATTAAAAGAGAAATGGTCTGTGGTATGGTTCATACAAGCTGTACTTAAAGGGACAGCTCACCCACAACTGAAAATTCTGTTATCATTTACTCACCCTTCACTAATTCCAAACCAGTCTTTTTTCTGTTGAACACAAAAGTTGGAAACCTGTAACCATTGGTCCATCAATGGTACTTGTTTTTTTGCATTGTTGCCGGTTTCCAACATTCTTCAAAATATCTTCTTTTGTGTTCAACAGGAAAAAGAAACTCATAAATGTTTGGAACAACCTGAGGGGGATTAAATGAGTAAATATTCATTTTTGAGTGAACTATCCTTTTAAATAGACATGAACAGACATGCATTGAAAAAAATAAACCTCTTTCGAGTACAAGGCACTTGAAAAATAGGTGAAAGTTAAAGAGCCTTTAAAAGGTGCTGTTTTTTTTAATAATAGCCTTGCAAGTAAAGACTTGTATCTTTTCACTTATTTTTCGACTTCCTTGGGCCAATTATTTTTTGCATAAATTAAAAAAAAGATTAATTACCCCTTTAGCACTTTTAATTTGTTTTTAGACGTGTTTTTCTTATAAAACAGCTTTTTAGAACGGAAACACTTCTCATCCAGGCTGAAACGCAGTAAAAACGATCTCCGTCCACACTATGCATCCTAAAACATCTGCTACGTGGCCATTCACACTCCATGGGCATATACAAATTTGGCCTGCATTCGATGTGACGTCAAAACTTTACTTCAAGATTGAGCAGACGGCTCATAATCAACACCTCATCTTATCTGAGCTGACAGATGCTGATGTTTGCATTTCAAGCCAATATTTGCAGATTTATCTGACCTACTGATAATATTACGCATCCCTACTGATGTCTTATTAAAGGGATAGTTCACCAAAAATTAAACTCCTGCCGTCATTTACTCGCCCTTCACTTGTTTCAAGCCTATTTGAGTGTTGAACACAAAAGAAGAAATTTGGAAGAATGTTGGAAGCCTGTAACCATTTACTTCCATAGTATTTGTTTTTACCATGGAAGTCAATAGTTACAGGTTTCCAACATTATCAAAATATTGTCTTTTATGTTAGAAACTCATAAGTCATGAGTTCCTGGTAGTTTGTTTATTTATTTTGCCTTTTTTATGCTCGGGATGATCTTTTGCAGTTAATTATTATTTGTACAGTTGTCCAATTCTTCATATCTATCCATCTATCTCTCTGAACAAATCATTATAGAACAGGTAAGTGACATTCTCGAGTCGATCTCTCTCTTTTGTATGCTGTAGTGCTGTATTTATACCATAGTAATCTGGTAGTGTTTGCTTTGTTTTGGCTTTTTCGGGGTTAATTATTGTGATCTACCGATTGCAACACTGGGAAATCTCTGTAGACTGATGGCATTTCATGCTGTTCACCCTTATAATCTTAAAATGTCAGCAAAATCAGCTGTTTTGTCATCGCGTTAGACATTACGCTAGAGAATCTTTCAAACACTAGCTCTACAGTGACGTTTGTGAAGTAGCATCGGCGTCTGCTGTTCTGATGTCAGCTGGATGTGTAAAGGAATGGAAGAAGAAAGTAGTTCCTCGTACAAAAGGATTTTTGAGACTCTCTGTGTCTGATTTTCTCTTATATATACACGATTATGCCGTCGAACTGTTGCGTAAACACAATATCACAGTCATAGCAGTGTGATATGGCTGTATACCAGCACTGCTGGGTCACTAAGGCACACGGCCTGCAGCCTCGAGCCAATGCACGCCTCCCTCCAGTGCCGATATACATTTATTTGTGCATATAAATAGGTTTCACTTGAGGGTAGGTAAATAAATAATCAGTAGATTTTCATTATTGAGTAAGCTATTCCTTTAAACTGACACATCGAAACTGAGGCAGATGAGATTATCATCCATACGCACGCAGCAGCTTGATTTATCTGCATGACTTGGCAACCGGATAAACACTGCTTCATCCTAATCTATTCTTTCACAGACTTCCTTTTAATGCAGATCACATTTCCTCTCTCTAAAGACCGAGACCCTGTTTATTGCTGCTGAATGTGTCAGTGTGTTGTACTTTTCACCGAGGGTTTCATTTAGTGACCTCATGAACCAGAACAGAAGAAGAAACGCATTAAGATTCGCAGAGCGGTGCGGCTGTGTTACAATCTCTGTGTTTTAAAGGAACGCTCCACTTAATTTGCTCCCCTATAGTTCCCCTAGAGTTAAACAATTGAGCTTTACCATTTCTGAATCCATTCAGCCGATCTTTGGGTCTGGTGGAAGCCCTTTAGAAGCTAAAAACCAGAGTAAAGTGATTCAGCATCTGACTCAGGATCAGTGAGGTGTCTGTGTTCACACTAGCAGACAGAGAGGGCGACGGGCAGCCAACAATCTCACTGAAGGGTTTTTCCCTGAAAGAGCGACTGGATGAAGAGGAAAGGATACGATCTGTCCCGGGAAACAGAGTCCGTCCTGTGAGGAGCTCAGCCATGATGCAGCCCACCGACCAGATGTCCACTGCAACACAGTATAAAGTATAAGCATATTTCCAAATGTGGCTGCTAAAATAATTAATAAATATGTAATAACAATACATCATTAACCAAACAAATTGACCACTTTTATTCCTCATGGAAGACAAATTACATCCTACATTAATATTACAATAAATAACACACACATAATTAAATAGAAGTTGAGTTTTATGTAGTCTTTGGTTACAAAATGTTATAAAAGTGAATCTGTTTTTATTTTTATTCATAAGCAAAACAATGGAGGATTGTGGGTACATAAAATCCAGACCTGTCATGTTGTAGTGCATCCAGTTGAGCATGATTTCTGGAGCTCGGTACCATCGTGTGGCAACGTAACCCGTCATCTCATCATCGGTCAGCCGCGCCAGCCCAAAGTCCAAAATCTGAACACATAAAATCAGTCATAAAGCAGACTTATCAGAGATCAGATTACCCAGCATGCCTCACTGTTTGCCTGACTATACACTAATAACAGAAGTAACTGCAGAAAATACAGCTGAAGTCAAAATTATTCGCCCTCCTGTGAATTTTATTTTCAAGTATTTCCCAAATGATGTTGAACAGATTCAGGAATTTCTCTCAGTATTTCCTATAATATTTTTTCTTCTGGAGAAAGTCTTATTTGTTTTATTTCGGCTAGAATAAAAGCAGTTTTACATTTTTTTTTACCCTATTTTAAGGTCAATATTATTCGCCCCATTTTTTTAGACTGTCTCCAATACAAACCACTGTTATACAATGACTTGCCCAATTACCCGAACCTAACCTTATTAACCCAGCTAAGCCTTTAAATGTCACTTTAAGCCTTTAAAAATAGCTAGTAAAATATTATGTACAATACAATTTAGGAGGGCTAATAATTCTGACTTCAATTGTTCATCAAATGATGATGATGATGATGATGATGATGATGATGTCATACAGATCTCACCTTCAGTTCACAGTCTTCATTTACTGCCAGGTTACTGGGTTTAAGGTCCTGTAAGATGAGCAAATAAGTGCAAAATTACTCGTTTGTTTTACTACAAATGGCTTTCAAGCATTCTTAAAATCAGGTTTACACAAGCAGTGGTGTAAAACAGATCTGCAATAAAACACAGACTCCCTAACTAATGGGAAAAATCTCATTTCTTCATGGACGGATGCGCGTTTCATGAACCAAACAGAATTTGTAAAGCAAGATGATTTGAATTTTTATTGATTTTCTTATTCGTAATAGTTGCTTAATACACAGAGCATTAAAGCATAAACCTACTATGCAAAAATACGTTTAAACACAGTTGTGTGGGAAGAGTCTGTGAATATAACCAGCTTCTAATGGTAAAAACTAATTAATTATATTTTTTTATAATCAGACTGATAAAAACAGAAACACTTTGATTGACATTCTCCCTTTGTACGTGTCATCAGAGGAGGAAAGCCCCGCCCACTAGAGACCATCTCTCCCTTATAAGCAGAAGATGTTAGTCTTGTTTTTGAATCTGCCACTATGCTGACACACAGGCATCTGTAGCTCCGCCCTCTTTTAAGCACAATCTCATTTGAATTTAAAGCGACAGTCACCGAAACGCCACAATTAGGATCAAAGACTACAAGGGTCCATTTCAAAGAGTTATAAAACATTATTTGTGTGGTATTTTGAGCTGAAACGTCACACACACACACTCACTCTCACTCTCACACTCACACTCACACTCACACTCACACTCACACTCACACTCAC
>CAIGQW010055047.1:457423-490087 GCA_903798125.1 Danio choprae | reverse complement strand
ATATTTAAAATGATCAACTATATTTATTATTTCTATTATCGTTGGTAATATTTCGGTAAGATGACCATGTCGCAGTTTAGCTAAATTAATTCACGCCTCCTCCTAAAGTGACTTGCGATGCGCCTTCCCCGTTTGCAATGCATTAAACATTGTTTTACAGCCGCAGCCATGCTTCATTCTTGAAATGTATAGTTTGTCTAAAGTGATGTATACAAGCTATATAGTATACTAGGACGAGGGATACAATCAGCCAGCGCAGTCGTCCCTCCATAGTAAAAAGCAACATTTTGTGTCTGCCGGTTTGTTTACTTGCGGGAGTTCCATTGGCATTTTCCCGCACATTAATTCTGACCAATCGAAAAGCAGTTCAGGGAAATACGATCAATAACATCTGGCCAATGAGTGATGTGGATCGTCACATGACTGCATTTTGGTTCTTTTCAACTGGTTCTGACCAAAGCAATCAGTGTGGTGTGAGAAGGACCCAAAGACTGCAGAAAATGCTACAGTGTATCATTTGATTTCATGTGTACTTACTGTGAGCTGTGTGGGAAGTTCAGCAGGTGGCTCATGGTCACAAACGGATGTGCCAGTGTCTTTGTGGGTGTGATTCTTTTATCAGCGTCAAGCCTCAGCATCCTCTTCAGCAGGTCAATCAGCTCCCGCCGGTCCGCCTTCTCCGCCAACAAGTCCGTCCCTTCTAAATGATTCGGCAGATTGACCTGGAAAGCAGAACCATTTTACACTGATAAATATTACAGTATTTTATCCTTCTAAAGCCTTCCATTTGATAAATTTCAACTCACCTGCATCATGTCATCTAAACAATTGAAGATGTATTTTCTCGCTTCTTTGGACTTGATACCCATTTCGGATTCGTGCTCAGATGGGGTCTAGAAAATAAAAAACAAGAGTTGGTCTAGTAAAACACATTTTATGTGACCCTGGCTCATAAAACCATAAATGTTTGAAATTGAAACGTATACACCAGGGGTCACCAATCACGGTCCTGGAGGGCCGGTGTCCCTGCAGGGTTTAGCTCCAACTTGCCTCAACACACCTTGATGGATGTTTCAAGTATACCTGGTAAGACCTTGATTAGCTTGTTCAGGTGTGTTTGATTAGGGTTGGAGCTAAAATCTGCAGGACACCGGCCCTCCAGGAACAAGTTTGGTGACCACTGGTATACACTATCTGAAAACTGAATAAATACGTTTTATATTGCATAGGATAAGAACAATATTTGGTGGAAATACATCAAATCGACAGTATACTGGATACGGGAATTGGATACCAATGAAATTTTAAAAACGTCTAACGTTTCCCGCTGACATTTGAGCGTGTTCTTAAACAGCTCTGATTTGCTATTGTGTTCACGTGCTCAACAGAAATGACTGTGATTGGCCGTGAAGGTCATAGGTTCACTGAGTGTAACGTCAGATACAGGGACACTGGAACGTTTCAAAGTCACGTCGATCAGTTGGTTTGTCTATAAGCTGACATACGAGTGATCCGCTGATGAATCGTGGCTTTAAAACACTCCAGTGTCCCTGTATCTGTTGTTTACTAGGGTTGGGCGATGTTGACCAATTTGGCATCACACGATGTCTAATGTGAAACATCGCGATGGATGATGACATCGTCGTCGTAGGTGGCGGTGAATGAATTATTTATGAATAATTAATAAAATCATAACAAATTAATTATTTGTAGCCTACCGTTTCAACTACATGACCCGCATGGTCTTCGTTTTACCCATTACCAAATCATAAATAAATAAATAAATAAAGATAAGTTACACACAAATTACCACCCGTCAATCACTTTTTCTGCAGGACTCTGGCATGAACAGGCAGAGTGATCTGTGTCGTTATAATGGCGTGGACAAACTTGGTTGGTAAAAAAGGTGAAGAACCAACTGTATCTGAGGTTTTCGCTAAAATTGCTAAGTACAAGCGTGAAAGCGAAAGATTGAAGCAGTTTACTGATGCGGTGACATGTTACCTGATAGATTCAAAAGACAGAAGAGTCGTTAGATGGAGACAAGATTAATTAAATATCACGTTTAACAACTATAGTGAGACGTGATCCAGCGGTACATCCTTGATAAACTGTCCGATGTGCACTGCTCTCTGGGCTGACTGCTGGAGCTCAGACGCTGCAGCGCATGACAGAGTTTGTGTGTGTGTGTGTGTGTGGTGTGATGTGCGTTTTCAGCGGTATAGTGTGGACGGAGAGATCTTTTCAGAAATGGTAGATGAAGCGCCAGTGTGGACGTGGATCGTTTTCGTTCTAAAATGCCATTTTAAAACTAAGATGTATTAGTGTAAACGGGGCCCAAGTGTGAATTTTGCTGCTGCGACGGTGGCAGGGTGGAGGATCGTGATTCCGGCTCAGCATTGTGATGTCTATCGGTCATCGGCGATGGACGATGGCATCGTCTATCGACCCGACCCTAGTGGTTACACTCAGTAAACAGCGGTGAGTTCGGTGAACTGATGACCTTCCTGGCCAATCACAGTCATTTCTGTTGAGCACATGAACACAATGGCAAATCAGCGCCGTTTAAGAATGTGCTCAACAGCGCTCAAATGTTCACAGGAAATGGACGTTTTTAAAATATCAGTACCGATTGGTATCGAATTCCAGTATCGGGACAACACTAAGCGACAAAGAACTTTAATCCATGCAAACAATACGCAAGAGTCCAGAGACAAATCAGAGAGTGATTGTGGATAGCCATGCCTCGGTTTTTCATAAGTTTGCATTTCAGTCAGTCAATGCGTTTCCAGACTAAACCAGATTCTTCAGCTTTTTAAAACACCCCTTTATTGTTAATGAAAAGAACAGGATTTTAATCACGGTATGGTTCAAATTTCAAGTTGAACTGTTCAATGAAATAAGGATGTACTGACTTTTAACTTCCACAATGGATAGCTGGAGTCCGGTCCTCTGTTGAAGAAGCGGCTCGTCTTTGTGCCGGCACTCAAGAGATACTCTGGAGGCAAACCCTGTGTCTGAGAAATGTACCGAATCTGGAAGGGGAAAAAATGGTTTGAGGATTAGAGAGGAACTCATCAAGTGTAAACAGTATCAAATGAGTGTTACGTATTGTTCTGCACTCAATTCACTAAAGGAATGATGCAGATCTGATTATAAAAACAGTCAGAGGGATGCTGTAGACTAATACTCTGTGGTATACTGTACAATATCAGCACACTGCTGCAATTTAGCCACATAATAAATAGATAACGCATTATACATACAAAAAGAGGCACATTATGATATAATAAAGCAGTGTTTCTCAACCACATTCCTGGAGGACCACCAACACTGCATGTTTTGGATGTTTCCTTTGTCTGTTACACCCATTACTGGTCTTTCAGTCTCTGCTAATGAGCTGATGATCTGAATCAGCTCCAGGGACGTCGTTGAGAAACACTGGATTAAAGGGTTTATCACAGAAACCACCTTGCTAGTGGTATGCAACTATTAGCGATCACATTTTAAACACCCAATGATAACACTACTGCAACTGCAAACCGTGACGCTACTACAGTAGAATACTCCACAATGCAGAAATGATGCAGTTATATTTTATATGAATGTTGTGAGAAAACTGCAAGATTAGCGTTTGTATACACAATGTACGCAACACTAATCCTCACCGAAATCTTTGCACAAGTCAATTACTAACTCTCTGTGAATATTCAATTATATCTGGACGTACACATCCAGTTGTGCTACTGATATTATGTTTGACTGCAAGCATAATACAATATTTTCTCTTAGTAATACATAAAATTGGGCATCATGGTGGCACAGTGGGTAGCACGATGGCCTCACAGCAAGAAGGTCGCTGGTTCGAGCTTCCGTTGGGTCAGTTGGCATTTCTGTGTGGAGTTTGCATGTTCTCCCTGTGACCGTGTGGGTTTCCTCCGGGTGCTTCGGTATCCCCCACAGTCCAAAGACATACGGTACGGATGAATTGGGTAAGCTAAATTGTCCGCAGTGTATGTGTGTGAATGGGTGTGTATGGATGTTTCTCAGTGGTGGGCTGCAGCTGGAAGGGCATCCGCTGCGTAAAACATATGCTGGATAAGTTGGCGGTTCATTCTGCTGTGGCGACCCCAGATTAATAAAGGGACTAAGCCGAAAAGAAAGTGAATGAATGAATGAATACATAAAATTTGACTAATTTAAATAAAAGTAAAAAAAAGAGAAACATTTAATCTAATTTATTAAGTCAAATGTGGAATGTTTTACACAAAGATAAAGGATTTTGACAGTGAGTTCAGCAAAATGGCTCCACTGTTCAGCACATACACCATTATTGGGCTCCTGAGGAACAGTATTAACAGTTATAGGAGTAAGATTGTATCCGAGACCTGGTCATATTCTGAAGCTCCTGGATAAAGCGGCCAGCCCAGAAAGAGCTCTGCAATCACACAGCCCAGCGACCACATGTCAATGGCTTCACAAAACGGCAGACCTAGGATAATCTCAGGGGCTCTGATGATAAGAAAAGCAGGGAAAACACATTTGTTAAACATCAAATAACACAATATTTTTTGCATTTATGCTGCATTTCCCTTTTATAAAACATTTAGTAACATGTAATCAGTAACTGATAACAATTAACAAGTAATCTACCCAGCTATGATCTCCACATTTATAAACTAATTGTAATCGTATGTGACATTAAATAAGGGTCAGCACAAAAGTAATCTAAATGTAATCCACAAAGTAGTCTGGTTACATTAGCAGAAACGTGTAATCCAAAAGAACCCACTGAGGCTCTTGTATCTAATAAAAATAAAATGAATATATTTTTTCTTTATATCTGACAAAATAGGACAAGATTGTCTTTATTCTTCAACATATCCGACATCAAATAAGGGTTAGCACAAAAGTAATCGAAATGTAATTTTACAAAGTATTGTTACATTACCATAACCGTGTAATCTAAGATATTGTATTACTGACTACAACATTTGCTATAGTGAGTAATATAATATCTTGGATTACACATTTTTGGTAATGTAACCAGACTACTTTGTGGATTACATTTAGATTACTTTTGTGCTAACTGTTATTTGAAGTGACAAACAGTTGAATTACTAGCCCTCCAAAATGACAAAACTTATCATGATGTAATTTGTAGTCAGTAACTAACTAATAAACTAATTGTAATCGTATACGTGTCATCAAATAATGGTGTAATTGTGTAATTTGTAGTCAGTAGTATAATATGTTGGATTACTAGTCCTTCAAAATTACAAAATTTGTCATGTAATCAGTAACTGATTACAATTCATGAGTAATCTACCCAGCTATGATCTCCACATTCATAAACTACTTGTAATAAGACTACAGTTACTTTATGGTTACAAGATATTATATTACTGACTACAAAATTTGTCGTGTAATTTGTAGTCAGTAATATAATATTGTGGATTACACATTTCTGGTAATGTAACCAGACTACTTTGTGGATTACATTTAGATTACTTTTGTGCTAACCCTTATTTGAAGTAACATACAGTTGAATTACTAGCCCTACAAAATTTGTTATAATTCATAGTCATTAACTGATTACAATTCACAAGTAATCTACCCAGCTATGATCTCTACATATTACAGATTCCAGACAGTGCCTGCTCACCTGTAGTAGCGGGACTGGAGGTAAGTGGAGCACACAGCTTTAGAGATGTGACTGGCTGATCCGAAGTCGATAACTTTGACCCTGTATGGCTGTCTGATGGGGTCCACCAGCATGATGTTCTCAGGCTTCAGATCGGCGTGGATGAGACCCAAACACTTGAGCTTCATCAGAGCCGTGGCCACCTGCTGCAGGATGGGCCGGATGTGGCGTAGCGGCAGTGGACTGAACTTACTGTGCTTCAAGAAGTCGTACAGGTTCTGCTCCAGCATCTCAAACACCAAGCACGTGTGGCCCTTATGCTGGAAACACTCATAGGAGCGCACAAAGTTGAACTCGTCCGCATTCTCCGCACTGAGACGGTTCAATATGCTCACCTACAAGAGGGTCAATAACAAATTAGTGGCTACTAAGAAAAAGGGAAATATTTTTTTAATGGTGTCAAATGTGGCAAGCTCTTAAAAATGTAATCTTTATATTCACATGGGTTTTGAATCGTTATACCTTATGGGGTTTGTTCACCAAAAAATAAAGATTAGCTAATTATTTATTCACCCTCAAGGCATGCTAGGTTTATCTGACTATTCTACAATTGAATCTAGTCAGTTTCAATCATCATACAAGTTATGTTATAAAACACATTTAATTGAACAAGTATACAGACATCACCTATATACTATGAAACTGCAGGTTAACTATGTTTATATATAATAATTTTAACTGTTAAAAGCTTTTAGTATTTAGTTACTAGTTAGTTATCTTCAATATATATCAAATAGACATCAAATAAGGGTTAGCACAAAAGTAATCTAAATGTAATCCACAAAGTAGTCTGATTACATTACCATAACTGTGTAATCAAAGACATTATATTACTGACTACAAAATTTGTCGTCATGTAATTTGTAATAAGTAACTGATTACAATTCACAAGTAATCTACCCAGCTTTGATCTCTACATTTATAAACTACTTGTAATAGTAATCAGACTACAGTTACTTTGTGGTTTACATGACTACATATTTATGTAAATAAAAGCAGTAAGCGCTTCACAATTATCCTATTTATTTTATTTTTTTATCATAATCCTGGCACTTATGTACAATCATGATTCTTCGCATTTGCAATGTTTAACATTGATTGACGATTTTAGCTGCGTTTGTTGTTTAATCGAATTCACATCCAATGCATAATTTATTGCAGGTAATCTTAAGGCTGATTTATACATCTGCATCGAGTGATCGGCGTGACCCATGGCTCCTGCGTGCTGTTTGTGTTGCTCTGCAATAACACTTCGAAACACTAGCCAGCAGTAGGTTATGTTCCTCTGTGTCGAGTTTCTTTGTGGGTGTTTTGTTTTTTCTGAACGCTATCTTAATGTACAATTAGCTCAAACTCACTCATTCAGAGGCGGGAACTGGTGGATGTGCAACAACTTTAACAAAAGTTTCCATCTGGATCTCCTTCACGGGACTGGACCTATGGACTCGACACTTGTAAACACTCACTCCATCGGGCTCGTGGCTCTCAGCACCGCTCACACTCGTCACAGCTACCAATTCGACCAATCACAGAGCTTGCGCTACGCGTCGTTGCACCGTGTAGTTACATTTTTTTGAGAGGTGCAGGTCAGCGTCAGCCACAGCGAGGGGAATGCGACAGTGCGAAGACTGCGCCGGACCGCTTGACGCACAAGTATAAATCAGCCTTTAGCCGTTAGAGCATGCATGGTTCTGCACTCTGATTTTATTTATTTAGACCAGAATATCATACGTTTAAAACCATTCTTCAAACAAAATACATTTCATCATGATCAACTAAATATTTACTTATCCATACACACTTAAAATAACATAAATTTAGCTGGTTTAAAATGCAGCGGGATGAGGCACAAGCTACTTCCATTTCTATCAGAAACAAAAATACTCATATTAACATACTACAATTTGGAACATACCAACTTTATTTTCGAATACTATTTAGGACGGATAGTATGCGAATTGGAACGCAGCATATAACATACCTCAATCTGTCCCTGACGTGCATATGACGGATGGTTCTTTAGGATTTTGATGGCCACGATCTCATTAGTTCCTCTTTTCCAGCATTTGGCCACTTGCCCAAATGTGCCTCGACCCAGAAACTCCAGGACTTCGTAGCTGTTGGAGACGGAGCAGAGGATCTCGTGCTGGACCAGCTGGTAGTCTCCTTCCCCATTGGAGCTGCTGCTTTTGGTGGTAGGGGCCGAGTGGGGGATGGACTGACCGGTAGTTCCTGCTCCTCCCGTCTGTGTGGAGAAAGCCGGAGCTGAGAGTTCCTCCAGAATCTGAACGCTGCTACTTCCACTTCCTCCTCCGCCAGAGCTCTCCACTTCCTCATTCTTTCTCTTCACGCCATACCTGTGCCCACGGGATGAGTGGGACTCTGAGTGGTGGGTGTTGTTGTGAGATGTTCTGCGACTGGACCCACGCTGGAGGCTCCCGGTGCTATCTGCCGCCCGAACCACCACCTGACCCCGGGACCCTGGGGGGAAGACCAGGCCGGAGGTGCCGAAAGACAGGCCCGCTGCAGGGTTGAAGCTGTACTGGCCCACAGAACTGTACGCTTCGTTGGAAGCATCCCAAGCACAGCTCTCCACTTTCATTTTTTTCACCCTGCAGAAGGCACTGGAAGACACCGACGGAGGGGAGAAAACCTGCAGCTGTGAAGCCATGCCTGTGGACAGAAAATAAACAGGATTTGTCATTGTTGAGTTGAGAGTAGGGCTGCACGATTTTGGAAAAAATTGACATTGTGATATTTTGTTTGTCTTAGCGTTGTCACAATACTGGAATTCGGTACCAATCGGTACTGAAATTTAAAAACGCCCATTTCCCGCTAACATTCGAGCGCTGTTGAGCACATTCTTAAGCATCGCTGATTTGCCATCGTGTTCACGTGCTCAACAGAAATGACTGTGATTGGCCGTGAAGGTCATCAGTTCACCAAACTCACCGCTGTTTACTGAGTGTGGCTACAGTTACAGGGACACTGGCAAGTAAGTTTCAGTGTGTTTGCAGAACTGGTGAATAAGCTGAAATCACTTACATAAGCTCTTATAAAAAATATACTCCTAAAATTGCTAAAGTTTTCTCTGGATTTAAACATTCTTCAAAACATTTAGTATAATTTAAGTACACAAGTCTTCAAAATATATAACACTGATCTAATGTTTTGTTTTATATTTTAATAAAAAAAAAACAATCTTAGATACTGTGCCTTTCAGTTTTACCTGCCTGATGTCACCACAACCAGACAGAAAATCTTACAGTGATGATCAAATAACCATGTTTTAATATTAACTTTAGTGATGATATTTTGTGTAACCAAAACATACGACAAAAACATACTACACAGCTTCTTTATCATCTGAAGCAAGTCACGCAAAGAAAACATGTACAAGTTACTAATCTACACAACACTAACAGTTCTACAAAATTAACCATTTCATCAATATAACTGTAAAAGCATTCAATTTATATTTAATAATAAAAGCATTCTGACAGTATTCAAGATATTAGTCAAATTCGCATCTATTTTGAGTATTGAGCTATAGACCTAAACAAATATGCTGAAAGGTCCCACATAAACAAAAATACTATAGTAAATAAAACGGTGTTTCTGAACCATGCTACATTGCGGTAAAGTTGAGTGCGACTGTTATACTGTATATATTCCCAGATAGCACACATGCGTCGCAGAGACGTCTGCTGGACATCCGCGTTTTCATCTGCGAGACGTCTTACTTAGGGCGTTTGCTCATCTGGAAAACGTCATATAGACGTCCTTGTCAGACATTCAAACAACACCTATACGATGCATCGCAGATGTTCATTATTAGAATGTTAGGTCTGTGAGACATCTTATTTATGTAGCATAGACGTAGTTTTTTTATTGTTTATTTAGACATTCCCTCATCCATACTGCTATAAATAACAGTAACAGTTACACTGATTATACCTCCGTCTACACATATATGATAAGCTCAAGTATTTTCCACTCAAAAACAGCTGAAGAATCATTTGTAGAATTTTATTACAATTTATATTTTTCAACAAAACCAATTAAAAATTTCAGGAGTTCAAGATTCATCGTATAGACGGCGTATAGAGGTAAAGCAGACGCCTCATTAACAAATAAAAAGGTTCGATGGAATGTGATGTTTAGCAGATGCTACGATCTTTCACAGACATCTCCGCGACGTACGTGTGCTATCTGGGTTATGGTATTTACAACACTTTAAGCTTCAGCATACTGTAATATTAACTATAATGAACTGATAAACTGTAATAAATACTGGACTTCACTTTGGCTTTCACTACAGTTAACTGTGGTGTAGTTATAGAACACAGTGTATTGGGAAATTTGTTTATATTACAATAGTTGTTGTGTTACCATAGTGTATGGTTCAAAAACACTAGTATTTTGTAGCGTAACGTTAGTATGTGGGGTGTCCCTCGCGACTGCAGTACACATATAATATCCAAACATATAAAACAAAAGTCACCATTAACATATCCAACTGAAATATGAAAAGATTGAGTTAAAACTCTTTTCGTACAGTGTCTAAACCAAATTTTAAACCGATATCAAACCAATGTACATTTACAACAACCAAACGACTCCACCCTTTTCGAGAAAACGCTAATGTAGGGAACAAAAATGTAAAAATACAATAAAATAAACTAAATAATGTCAAATGTACACCAAAGCAGTGCCTTTCCTATGTTACATATTTAAACATTAACATGGCAGTCGATGAATTTATCGACATTATCTTCAAATCTGCAGACGTCAGTCGTTCGCTGTAACGTTGTTTTTATAAAATATCCGTCGAGAAGTAATAAATCGTCAAATGTAATGCTACAATGCAACATGTTAAATAATAAATGAATAAATAATAAACAGAGAACTAACGTTAGCTGGAAAAATGACCAGGGCTGTAATAAAACAAACTAAAAACATTTTCAAACTCATTATATGTCTACATTAGCGTAATTAAAGACACTCCGAGGACATATGCATTATGGATGCTTATTGGTAAGCATATTAATACCTGAGCGTGTTGATGATCCGGGTGTATGAGGTTAGAGGAGAGCTTTAAATCCCTCAGATCTGGATTCTAGGCCTTCATTGTTACTGAGCTGCTCCGGCCCTAGAGTTAACTCGACAATAAACAGCGATCGGTATAAAAATACGGCTCCATCAGTGACTATGAAGGGTGTCCAGGCACACTCCTCATAAAATCGTCGACTTCTGTCCACGAATTAAAAATCCCTGATTAAAATCCCGTTGTTTTGTGCTCCCCGGAACATCCGAAGCCTGGTTATCAGCTGCTTCGGTCAGGCTTCCTGTCCACGGGCCCGAAGTGCGCACGCGCAGACTGCTTAACACGTTTTGTAACACGCAGTGAGATTACTAGTTGATGATGGGAAAATACCGTCACCATGAACTCTAAAAACATGTTTTTCGCTTCTACTGGACACACATCACTGCTAACTTGACATACACTGAGATTACTATATTATGAATGAATATTTACAAGGTTAATGACAAGGTACTCAAATTCATAGGGCCACATTTAAAGGGGACCTATTACACCCCTGTTTACAAAATGGAAAATAAGTCTCTGACGTCTCTAGAGTGTGTGTGTGTGTGTGAAGTTTCAGCTCAAAATACCACACAAATAATGTTTTATAACTCTTTGAAAAGGCCCTTTTTAGGCTTTGATCCTAATTGTGGCGTTTTGGTGACTGTCGCTTTAAATTCAAATGAGATTGTGCTCTTTTCAAAAGAGGGCGGAACTACAAATGTATATGTGTCAGCATAGTGGCAAATTCAAAAACAAGACTAGCATCCTATGCTAATGAGGGAGAGATGGTCACTAGTGGGCGGGGCTTTCCCCCTCTGATTACACGTACAAAGGGAGAATGTCAATCAAAGTGTTTCTGCAGACTGTTTTCATCAAGTGTGATTATAAAAAATTAAATAAATACATTTTTACTATAAGAAGCTGGTTATATTCACACACTGCTGCCACACAACTATTTAAACCCCTTATAAAAGTGATTATTGCGTAATAGGTCTACTTTAAATTGCCACAAATTAAAATTTGCTACTTTATTTAGAATAATTTGAGCAGTTTCGCATATTTTAAAATGCTGTTTATTGATTTATTCATTAATGGAGCCTTGTTGTTTTAATTAAGAGGTTGATGAATGATCCCTGTTTTTATGGTAACTAAAATATCAGGGTTTTTTTGTGTTGAATGTCGCATTATTTTAAAACTAGGCTATACATGAAACTTTTTTTTGTGTGGTCGTCTTGACCAGGACTGCCTGGAAGGGAGGACTCCCTGGATTTTTGATCATCTTTCTGGAAAAATAAAGCATAAATTCATTCATTCATTTTCATTTCGGCTTAGTCCCTTTATTAATTTGGGGTCGCCACAGCGGAATGAACCGCCAACTTATCCAGCATATGTTTTACGCAGCTGCAACCCATCACTGGGAAACATCCACACACACTCATTCACACACATACACTACGGACAATTTAGCTTACCCAATTCGCCTATAGCGCATGTCTTTGGACTGTGGGGGAAACCGGAGCACCCGGAGGAAACCCACGCCAACACGGGGAGAACATGCAAACTCCACACAGAAACGCCAACTGACCCAGCCAAGGCTCAAACCAGCGGCCTTCTTGCTGTGAGGCGATCGTGCTACCCACTGCGCCACCATGAGGCCCTAAAGCATAAATAAGTAAATAAACTTATTGCAAATTTTAAAGAACCACATTTAAAGAACATAAAATGGCTTTATTTAGAATAATTTTAGCAATTTTACTTATTTTAAAATCCTGTTTATTTATTTAAATACATTGTGATTGTTAAATTTGGCTATTTATTTGTCTATATGCTTTATTTTCATTCATTCATTTATGTTTAGGCTTTGGGCATCATAGTATAAAAGAAGGGGAAAATATATATAAGAAAAGAACTGTTGGGAAAATAGATATGCCTTCAAAGGAAATATTTATTGACAATTGTATTAAATGTCTTTAGAAATTGAAAGACAATGAAATAATCATATTGTCTATGTTTTGTTTTGTTTTTTCACAGTGGATGTTCAGTGAAGGATGGTGAGCAGGACTTCCTCATTCTTCACTGAAAGACTGAGGGATATTTTTTCCTTCTTCAATACTTGAGAAGGCAGTGCAGTTAATTGCTTAAAAAATACAGTAAGTCCTTCTCTTGCTTATCCCTCACTGCTTTCTCCACAACCTTCGGAGGCCGGCTGCGTGGGATCAGCTTTCTTACAGTCTGCAACAAAGACATGATGTTACTTTACTTCATCACGCTATTGATCCATCTCACAATATTTGATAAGCAAGACAAGTTGTAGTTATGGTTCTGTTCACCACTTACTATTTTTACGGGGGGAGCGAGTGCGATCTCATGTCTGATCTGCCTCCGCCGGGCTTGCCTCTCAGCGTTTTTCTGCTCTCTTTTACTGTGGAAGAGAGAAATCAACAGTGAGAATAATCCTACAGTTAGCCATACCAACGACAGTTTTAAAGGTGCCATATAATGAAAATCTGAATATATCTAGGTATAGGTATATACAGCTGAATAATAACAGTTCAGTACATGAAAATGGCCCTACTGTGAGGAAACACCATTGTTTCCTCGTTGACATATAAATCCAGTAAGTGTAAAATGCCAGTGAAAAACAGGCCGATCAGAACAAATTTAGATTTTCCTAGTGAGATGTTATTATTTTTTTCCTCTATTTTGAAGTTTATGTAGGTTTGTATTATACTTATATATATATTGGACTCTTATTTTGAAAACAGGATAGGTAAACAAGCTTTCTGTAAAGCAGGCAGCCATGCATCTGATCTCTTCACAGCACGTCGGAATTCAAAATTCGGTATATATGTATTAAACATTTATTCAATGCCATCCCGAAGTGATACAAGTTCTGTTTAACGGTATCTTTTTCAGATTAGCATGTATATTGTGGAATTTATAGTTTGTAATGAGGCAACAAACACATGTACACTGCTGAATATAAGTGTTTAATCCACATTTATGCCCTGTGTCATATCGCTCCGCTCTTACTGCCAATTTCCTGGAGTGAAAGAATCCCGTCGCAATTCAAAATTCGGTATATACGTATTAAACATTTATTCAATGCCATCCAGAAGTGATATAAGTTCTGTTTAACGCTATCTTTTATTAGTGTAACATGTATATTGTGAAATTTGAAGTTTATAATGAGGCAACAAACACATGTACACTGCTGAATATAAGTGTTTAATGCACATTTATGCATTGTGTCATATCACTGCGCTCTTACTGTAAATTTTCTGGAGTAAAAGAATCCTGTCGGAATTCAAAATTCGGTATATACGTATTTCACCCAAAAGTGGTATAAGCTCCCTTTAATGCTATCTCTTATTAGTTTAACATGTATATTGTGGAATTTGTAGTTTGTAATGAGACAACAAACACATGTACACTGCTGAATATAAGAGTTTAATGCATGTTTATGCATCGTGTCATATCACTCCGCTCTTACTGTCAATTTTCTGGAGTGAAAGAACACCAGTAATCTTAGGGTGTTTTCACACCTGCCTTATTTAGTTCAGTTGAATCGCACTAGAGTTCATTTTCCCTCTTGGTGCGGTTCGTTTGGGCAGGTGTGAATGTACCCTGGAGCGATTAGTTTGTGGTGAGAACCTGATCCGAACTAAAACAGACCCAACCGCAAAAAGCACTGCGCCTTTTTGGACTAATCCAGCTGCCGTAGTCCGATGCGCTGTCCCATCTTATGGGGTGTGGAGGAAAAATATTTGTTGACAGCCCTTTACCATCAATTTTAAACAGAGAGAGAGAGAGAGGGAAAAACATTGCCTGATGGATCGTTGGTAATATTTACGGAAGATGACCATGTCGCAGTTTAGCTAAATTAATTCACGCCTCCTCCTGAAGTGACTTGCGATGCGCCTTCGTCGTTTGCAATGCATTAAACATTGTTTTCCAGCTGCAGCCGCGCTTCATTCTCCAAATGTATCGTTTGTCTAACATTACGTCCCTCCATAGTAAAAAGCGACATTTTGTGTCTGCCGGTTTGTTTACTTGCGGGAGTTCCATTGGCATTTTCCCGCATGTTAATTCTGACCAATCGAAAAGCAGTTTAGGAAATACGTTCACTAACATCTGGCCAATGAGTGATGTGGATTTTGTCACATGACTGCATTTAGGTTCTTTTTAACTGGTTCTGACCAAAGCAATCAGTGTGGTGTGAGAAGGACCCAAAGACGGCAGAAAAATGCTACAGTGTATCATTTGCTGCCCTTGGTCCAGACCAAATGAACCGAACCACAGATGTGAAAGCACCCTTAAAAACTCATCTGTTTATGCAGAGGATGATATTAATTCCTGTCTTTGTTTTCATATAAGTTAACATTATGTTAAACCCACAAAAAAACTCTATATACATGCCTTTCTGCGTTTTTTCGACTATAATAATAACGTAGCCTATATTTAACCTACAACACAATTCAGGAGCAAACCAGTTTACTCTGGTGGAATAATGTTAGCTTTATTAAAGTTAACTCCTAACTAAAGTAAATCTCTCAACCCTTTCAGTTGAAAAGATTGTCATTAAAGAAGGAATCTACTCATTCATTCATTCATTCATTCATTTTCCTTCGGCTTAGTCCCTTTATTCAACTGGGGTCGCCACAGCAGAATGAACCGCCAACTTATCCAGCATATGTTTTACGCTAAAGGGACTAAGCCGAAATGAAAATGAATGAATGAATGAATGTTTTACGCTGCGGATGCCTTTCCAGCTGCAACCCATCACTGGGAAACATCCATACACACTCCGAAAAACAGGAGCACCTGGAGATAACCCAGAGATAACCCACGCAAACACGGGGAGAATATGCAAATGCCAACTGACCCAGGTGGGGCTCGAACCAGCGACATTCTTGCTGTGAGGCAACAGCGCTATCCACTGCACCACCATGTCGCCCCGGAATCTGCTCAATTTGTTTCAATATTGTTAGACAACTAAAGTATGTTTGTTTATTTACCAAGTGTGTGTGCGTTTCGGAGTACATTACATTTTGTGTGTGTGTGTGTGTGTGTGTACGCTTCAGGCACTGACATGAGCTACTTTGAGCATCAGAGCAAAGCTCATTAATATTCATGGATGTTCCAAATATGTTCAAAAATATCCATCTTATATGAGGGCCAATTGATAGGGTTTAAAGTGGATCTGTAAAACTTTCTGGAGAATTTTTGCACTTACCTAAGCCATATACAGCATGTTCTATGTACAGTTTAATATATTGAATCAATGCATTATATGGCACGTTCAACTGCATTGTAAGCATCTATGATTGTCAAATTAGGTTCACAAACACATGTATTTTTATATCTTACCTGTACTCAATGTGGTGAAAGCCACTCTGTATTGTCTTTTGGAGCCCTGTGTTTCTAACGAAACTGCTGGCGTCTGAACACCACTGATCAATATCTTCTTGTATTATATACGGTATAGAAGGACAGCTGATCTCGCCGAAGCTTTCGTGGATCTCTGCGATGGCCTCCGCCACTTGCTCATTCTGGTGAGAAATAACAATGAGTTAAAATGTGGCAGAGATCAGCAGAACAGTTTAATATGACATTTGGATATATGTGAGGGTGCGACAGATTTAGGGGCGTTCACATATTGCGAGGCACGGCAAGGCAAACTTTATTTACAGAGCACACATTTCTTTCTTCTTTTTTTTCTTTTCCCCCAACTTTATTTATAGGATTTTCCACAAATGTACAAATATCCCACATTTTAGGATATTATTGTACATTTTGACATTTAAAAAAAGAGAAGGAAAGTAAATAAAGACACAAAATGATTGTGACAATTATTGACCCCCAAATATATTTATATATATATTTTTAAAATGAAATAAAACAATAAATATATTAAAAAACAGGGCCTCACAGTGGCGCAGTGGGTAGCACGTTCGCCTCACAGCAGGAAGGTCGCTGGTTCGAGCCTTGGCTGGGTCAGTTGGCGTTTCTGTGTGGAGTTTGCATGTTCTCCCCGTGTTGGCGTGGGTTTCCTCCGGGTGCTCCGGTTTCCCCCACAAGTCCAAAGACATGCGCTATAGGTGAATTGGGTAGGCTAAATTATCCGTAGTGTATGTGTGTGAATGAGTGTGTGTGGATGTTTCCCAGTGATGGGATGGGCATCCGCTGCGTAAAACATATGCTGGATACGTTGGCGGTTCATTCCGCTGTGGCGACCCCAGATTAATAAAGGGACTAAGCCGAAATGAAAATGAATGAATGAATGAATGAATGAATATTAAAAAAACAGCACAAATTTAAACCGTAGTTGATCCAAAGTGCTTCACTGCAAAAGAGGCTTTTCCTACTTTGATTTTTTTGTCTTGTTTCTAGTCCAAATATCAAAAAATTCTTAAATCAAGAAGCATTTTCTAAACATGCAAAAAATGTTGTCTTATTTTAAGGAATAATATTCCAAAATTAAGTGAGTTTTTCCATAAAACAAGCAAAATAATCTGCCAATGCGGTAAGCAAAATAATCTTATGTCAAAACGAGATTATTTGAAAGGCTATGCTGGGCCCACCGTGTGCACTTCTAGCAGAGCCACCGCTGACAAACCCTTGATGTAGCTCTGATACAACTTTTATTCATGGAGAAATGAAGTTTCTCCACAGTGTTTGGGTGCTCTGCATTTGTCTCAGCATTAGTCTATTGTAATAACTTAAACATAAATAATAACAAAGCCATAGATGGACGTTTTTTTCTATCAACAATGGCGGCTCATGGAGTTTCTTAATAGTTCCCAAAATCTATTACTTACAGCCGAGTTACAGTTGAAGATGGTTGATTTTGCACTTTTAAAAGATACAAAGTTTTTAAAAATAAGATTGTGTATGTTTTAATGTGGCGTCACGGTGGCGCAGTGGGTAGCACGATCACCTCACAGCAAGAAGGTCGCTGGTTCGAGCCTCGGCTGGGTCAGTTGGCAATTCTGTGTGGAGTTTGCATGTTCTCCCAGTGTTGGTGTGGGTTTCCTCTGGGTGCTCTGGTTTCCACCACAGTCCAAAGACATGCGGTACAGGTGAATTGGGTAAGCTAAATTGTCCGTAGTGTATGTGTGTGAATGATTGTGTATGGATGTTTCCCAGTGATGGGTTGCAGCTGGAAGGGCATACGCTGTGTAAAACATATGCTGGATAAGTTGGCGGTTCATTCCGCTGTGGCGACCCTAGATTAATAAAGGGACTAAGCTGAAAAGAAAATGAATGAATGAATGTTGTAATGTTATCTAACTTTAATGAATTGGAACTATTTGAATCACGCTACTATCACATATTTTGGACTTACGTTGCCGCAACTCTCTCTCTATGGCTCTGTATAATACATACAAAGGGAGAAGCTGAATGGTTGGGATGAGTTTAGTTGAGATGTTTTCAATTCGCTGAAAAAGTGAAGCGCTCTTTATTTGCGTGTGTGTCTCAATTCGATGAAACTGAGCAAAACTTTTGATATGTGAACAGCCCCTTAGATAGGACATGTTACATGCACTTACTTTCATCCTCCAAACAGGTATCTGGCAACCGCTGTCTTTACTCTGGCATATTTGCTTAAGATCCCTTTCTTCCTCCTGCTGTTCTTCTATGAGGCGAATACTGTCATAAAGCTTTTTTTCCAAGCAGTTTGCCTTCTTTACGCTGCATAAAACAAAACAGAGGCTCAATCACTGTTACTGTGTCTTCGTTTTTCACAGACTGTGAAGAAATCACTCAAGAAACTTACACCTTTTCTTTTTTAGCCTCATTTTCCCTGATTTCGTCTGCGATTTCCCACCACAGCTCAGAAATTATCATCAATTCAAATCCCATGTCCTCATCTCTCCAAAAGGCTTTTGAGGATCTGTTTCTTTTTTTCTTCGAGGACTCGACGGCTGGAAGGTCTTCCCCAGTGTCGAAGCTTCGGTCCACCACAGTCTCGCTCATCTGAGCTGCTGCATGTGGAGGCAGTCCTGCATTACATCGCAACAACATTACTTTTATTTCATGTTAAAGGGTGTAAGATAACTCTCTGATGTCCCTAGAGTGTGTATTTGTAAAGTTTCAGCTCAAAATACCCCACAAATAATGCTTTATAACTCTCTGAAAAGGCCCCTTTTAGGCTTTGATCCTAATTGTGCCATTTTGGTGACTGTCGCTTTAAATTAAAATGAGATTGTGCTCTTTTCAGAAAAGGGCGGAGCTACAAATGCCTGTGTGCCAGCATAGTGGCAGATTCAAAAACAAGACTAACACCCATTAGTAACTTTATTCATTCATTCATTCATTTTCATTTCGGCTTAGTCCCTTTATTAATCTGGGGTCGCCACAGCGGAATGAACCGCCAACTTATCCAGCATATGTTTTTACGCAGCGGATGCCCTTCCAGCTGCAACTCATCTCTGGGAAACATCCATACACACCCATTCACACTCATACACTACGGACAATTTAGCTTACCCAATTCACCTATAGCGCATGTCTTTGGACTTGTGGGGGAAACCGGAGCACCCGGAGGAAACCCGGAGGAAACCCACGCCAACACGGGGAGAACATGCAAACTCCACACAGAAACGCCAACTGACCCAGCCGAGGCTCGAACCAGCGACCTTCTTGCTGTGAGGCGAACGTGCTATCCACTGCGCCACCGTGAGGCCCATAGTAACTTTATTTCCTACAATAAAAGTATTCCAGCAATCTTCAGGATATCTTCTTTTGTGTTCAACAGAAGAAAGAAGCTCAAACAGGTTTAAAGCCACATGACGGAGAATAAATAATGAGGTCATTTTCATTTTTGGGTGAACTATCCCTTTAAGGAGAAAGGCTGTGAATAATTTTACTTAATATGTGTGTTTATAAATATTTTACCTCAGATTTTTGAAATGCTCAACTTATGTTTGTCATGGTTCAACAATAAAAGAGTAGTTTAAAGAGATTTGACAATTGAGTGTGTGCGACGAACAACTGTATCAGTCCAAAAAAATTAAAAATTAGATAACCATGTGACAGGGCCTCACAGTGGCGCAGTGGGTAGCACGTTCGCCTCACAGCAAGAAGGTCGCTGGTTCGAGCCTCGGCTGGGTCAGTTGGCGTTTCTGTGTGGAGTTTGCATGTTCTCCCTGTGCTGGCGTGGGTTTCCTCCGGGTTCTCCAGTTTCCCCCACAAGTCCAAAGACATGCGGTACAGGTGAATTGGGTAAGCTAAAATTGTCCGTAGTGTATGAGTGTGAATGAGTGTGTGTGGATGTTTCCCAGTGATGGGTTGCAGCTGGAAGGGCATCCGCTGCGTAAAACATATGCTGGATAAGTTGGCGGTTCATTCCGCTGTGGTGACCCCAGATTAATAAAGGGACTAAGCCGAAATTAAAATGAATGAAATGAATGAATGAATAACCATGTGACATTAATTGTATACAGTGAACTTTGTGAACAGTTTGGGGATATTTTCGCTCGACCAAAAGTCTGCATTTTAAACATTAAAATAGCGTCACGTGGAAAAACAGTTTATATCGACTAAGTAGAATAGAGATGCCGCTTGCTGTCATGTCCCCTTCAGACATTAAAGCCGCCTTTCCACTGCACACGACAAACATCAAGCGACAGACCGAAAGTCATTCATTTCCAATGGAGAGTAGTCCGGGAGCTGCGTGGAGTTCTGATCATCTCCGTATGTGGAAAATTCGGATCCGATTTGAGCTGTGGATACGTTAAAATATTTGATCTCCTGAAGCCGCCTTTCCACTGCACACGACATTCGGACACGCAGTCGCACAGAATTTTCAGCTTTGTCGCGCAACATGGAAGAGAAGCTGATTCTTGTGGTATCCGAAATAAAGCGGTGCAAAAGCAAGAGCCTTCCAAGAGTTCACACTTAGCTGATGATTGGTTATAAAGCTTGTTTGGCATGCTGTCCCGGGAGAGAGCCCTGAGCTCATAGATCCTCGAGCCCGGGGCTCCCTCCCGTTTGCAAGGCGAGAGGGGAGTTTGAGCTCAGGTAGATCTGGAGAACTCCCCTGCTGTACTAGCTAATGAACAGATAGTGATTGCTCTTGAGATGACTACTTACTAGGAGCACGTCTATGATGCCGATTTGGATTAGTCAATTAACTTAAGTTGCATGTTTTTGGACGGTGGGAGGAAACCGGGGAACCCGGTGGAAACCCAAGTCAGCACAGGGAGAACGTGTAGGAAAGGAGGAGTAGGGGTGGAAGGGGGGATTCTTCAAAACGAAGATGGCTGTGATATGAAACTTAGGGTATTTATAGTGGCTTAGGAATCGTCTGATTGGTGAATCATGAATTGGATAATGCGGGACCAGCCGCAGTAATCATAAGCACGTGATCCTCTCCAAATTAGTTTATAAATAAACTTCACTTATTCTCCATGCATTCACCATGGTTGAATGAATGAATGAATTAATGAATACTAGAAACTTATAAACCTCCAACAATTTTGGAGGGAATGTGGAGACAACAGTAAATAAATAATATTTTTATTACTCATTTATGAATATAAATGTTTTTATTCAAAAAATAACGAAAAAACTACTATTTCTCATCTCACGCGCATGGACCTGCTTGGACAACACTGGAATACATCACATACGGTCGGCCAGCATTTTTTGCAGTGTTGTTTTGGGCTTTATCGCCCATCCCTACTTCATACTCATATACTGTGTGTTTTGAACCAGCTCACCTGTAGCTTTGGAAGGGCCAGGTGGGACAGGGGAAAGTGGGACAGGCTCAGGTGGAACAGGGATTGGTGAAACAGAGCTAGGTGGAAGCTTGACAGTCTTCGCTCGGCTGGAGACTCTGGTTTTCTTTCTCACATCCATGCTGCTCTTTTTCTGCTGGTGGAAATAAATAAAAGCACACTTTAGTTAGCATTAATGCAGACCTGAAGTCACAGTATGTCATTTTTGCCACATATTGACAACAAACAAAGGCACTGTTATATGACAGGATTTTCCAGACAAGCCAAAAATATTGTGTTGTTTTAAGAAATAATATGCAAAACAATCTGCCAGGGTGGCGCAGTGGGTAGCGCTGTCGCCTCACAGAAAGAAGGTCGCTGGTTCGAGCCTCGGCTGGGTCAGTTGGCATTTCTGTGTGGTGTTTGCATGTTCTCCCCGTGTTCGCGTGGGTTTCCTCTGGGTGGTCCGGTTTCCCCCAAAAGTCCAAAGACATGCGCTATAGGTGAATTGGGTAAGCTAAATTGTCCATAGTGTGTGAATGAGTGTGTATGGGTGTTTCCAAATGATGGGTTGCGCTACGTAAAACATATGCTGGATAAGTTGGTGGTTCATTCCGCTGTGGCGACCCCAGATTAATAAAGGGACTAAGCCGAGAAGAAAATGAATGAATGAACAATCTGCCAATGGGGTAAGCAAAATACTCTTGTTTTTCCCTTTTGACAGGATTATTTAGTTAATTTAGTTTTTATTATTATCATTTAGTTACTTGTATTTTTTGGATTTATTTCTGGAACCGTTCTTCTCCATGCTCAAACCCTGTCGTCGCAGTCAACTCCGCTGTGTTTCAAGTCCACCACGTACGCAGCGAGCCACTGGGCAAACCGGTAACAGCGGAAAAGCCGTCCACATGGAGGTAATCGGTCAGCTGGTAGCCGAAGCCTTCATTTTAAAGACGAAATGCAGCCATACGTAGCTCTGGCTACATAATTCGCAACCTCCAGAAATGTATATAGGGCTATGTTTTCAGAATGAGCCTGTGTTGAATTATACACTCAGTTTAAGAATAGGTCCAGCCTATTTCACCAAGGTATACTCACTTTAACATTACTGGCCTCGCCACTGATATGCAGTCTAGTAAAACCCACAACATATTAAAGCTTCTTTGCTGTTTCACTGCTTTCTACAAAACACATTCCTCATTTATCCTGAATTAATAAAGGTATCCTGGACCAGGCCGTATCCCGAGCTGATGCTGTGGTGGTCATGGAGGAATGGAGTGCATGAGAGTGAATCCTGAAAGGCTACAGTGACGAACAAGTCTACACTTGATCCTGTGGGCCAGCCTGACCTCCCGCTGGTGCCCTACCCTCACCTGCAGCTTCCACGATGGACGTCCAGCTTCCCCAGCCCCCAGTGCCTAGACTGCAGCTCCACACAGGAAGTTTGGCCAGAAGAAAAATGATCGTGCCCAACAGAGCCTGGTTTCTCTCAAGGTTTTTTTCCCTTTACTTCGTCAATTGGTGAAGTTTTTTCCTCGCCACTGTTGCCACTGGCCTGCTCGGATCGGGACTTGTGGAGCTGCGCTTCGGTGGATTTGCTCTTCAGTGTTTGAACTTTCAGCAGTGAAACTTAAACCACACTGAACTGAACTGAACTGAACTAAACTCTGAAATCTGGACTTTACTAAAACATGTTAAGCTGCTTTGACACAATCTACATTGTAAAGCGCTTTATAAATAAACCTGAATTGAATTGAATTGAATGCTAATCAAAAGAAACCAATTTCACTTACTTCACAGCGACTTTGTAGTATTTTCTTAGCTTTATCTGATAAGGTGGCTCTAACAGTTCTTCTCATCAGTTTATAAACGTCAGCCTGTGTCTGGTCATCGAGGCTGGGGTGGACCTCGGGTGGTGGCCCGGGACGATGGCTGATGCCAGGGATGGGTGGAAGCCTGATATCCCTCTGATGGGTGAAAACTGCACTTCGCTCCACTACACCCATGACACTGTCCAGCTGTAGGTGATAAGAAAGAAAACACTTTAATGATTTAGTTCTGTAATCAGGCTGTATCAGACTTTACAATAAGGTTTCATTAGGTAATACTAGTTAAGTAACATAAAAAACTACTGTAATAAATGTATTGTTCATGGTCTGTTCCTGTTAGTAAATACACTCACCGGCCACTTTATTAGGTACACCTTACTAGTACCGGGTTAGCCCCCCTTTTGCCCTCAGAACTGCCTTAATCCTTCGTGGCATAGTTTCAACAAGGTACTGGAAATATTCCTCAGAGATTTTGCTCCATATTGACATTATAGCATCACGCAGTTGCTGCAGATTTGTCGGCTGCAGATCCATGATGTGAATCTCCCGTTCCACCACATCGCAAAGGTGCTCTACTGGATTGAGATCTGGTGACTGTGGAGGCCATTTGAGTACAGTGAACTCATTGTCATGTTCAAGAAACCAGTCTGAGATGATTCGCGCTTTATGACATGGCGTGTTATCCTGCTGGAAGTAGCCATCAGAAGATGGGTACACTGTGGTCATAAAGGGATAGACATGGTCAGCAACAATACTCAGGTAGGCTGTGGCATTGACACGATGCTCAGTTGGTACTAATGGGCCCAAAGTGTGCCAAGAAAATATCCCCCACACCATTACACCACCACCACCAGCCTGAACTGTTGATACAAGGTTGATTTCATGGTGTTGATGCCAAATTCTGACTCTACCATCCGAATGTTGTGCGTTCAGAGATGCTCTTCTGCAGACCTCGGTTGTATCGAGTGGTTATTTGAGTTACTGTTGCCTTTCTATCAGATGGAACCAGTCTGGCCATTCTCCTCTGGAATCAACAAGACATTTGCACCCACAGAACTGCCACTCACTGGATATTTTCTTTTTTTTTTCCTGACCATTCTCTGTAAACCCTAGAGATGGTTGTGCGTGAAAATCCCAGTAGATCAGCAGTTTCTGAAATACTCAGACCAGCCCGTCTGGCACCAACAACCATGCCACATTCAAAGTCACTTAAATCACCTTTCTTCCCCATTCTGATGCTCGCTTTGAACTGCAGCAGATCGTCTTGACCATGTCTACATGCCTAAATGCATTGAGTTGCTGCCATGTGATTGGCCGATTAGAAATTTGCGTTACTGAGCAGTTGGACAGGTGTACCTAATAAAGTGGCCGGTGAGTGTACATTAACTAACATTAACCAATACACCTGGACACAACCTGGTCACCTGGACCACAAAACCAGTCATAAATGTCATGGAGATTTATACACCACCTGAAAGCTGAATAAATGTAATATTTATATTTATTTTAAATGTAATATAAATATTTATAACTATTTGAGAATCTGTAATCTGAGGGTTCAAAAATTATCTAAATACTGAGCAAATCAACTTTAAAGTAGCCCAAACATGTGCTTAGCAATGCAAATTACACAGTATAAAGCTATTAGTTGACTTTACTTTGCAAAGAGAGGAAACTCCTTGCCTTATTATTTTTAAGTAATAGTCAATTAGTCAATGGGTTTACTGACATCACTTAAGTAAAATCAACTTGTTTCTCTTAAGGCAACGGGTTTACTCACTTTTATAAAGCAAAGTTACTTGCTTTTTACAGTGTACTAATCAAAAATGGGGCGACGCGGTGGCGCAGTGGGTATACGATCGCCTCACAGCAAGAAGGTCGCTGGTTTGAGCCTCGGCTGGGTCAGTTGGCATTTCTGTGTGGAGTTTGAATGTTCTCCCCGTGTTGGCGTGGGTTTCCTCCGGGTGGGTTTTCTCCCCACAAGTCCAAAGACATGCAGTATAGGTGAATTGGGAAATTGTCCGTAGTGTATGTGTGACTGAGTGTGTTTGGATGTTTCCCAGTGATGGGTTGCGGCTGGAAGGGCATCCACTGCGTAAAAAACATATGCTGGATAAGTTGGCGGTTCATTCCGCTGTGGCGACCCCAGATTAATAAAGGGACTAAGCCAAAAAGAAAATGAATGAATGAATAATCAAAAATGAGTTTGGAAATATTTACAGTAGGACATTTACCAAATATATTCATGAAATATGGCATAAAAAAGACAAATCAACCATTTTGAGTCGCGTATGTACTTTTGGCTAAGTTACTGCTACTAAGACTGGTTTGATGTCTATTGTCACAAATGATTAAAACGACTGACGACAGCTTAACAAACATTTCATACAAATACAGCGTTACTTACCATGCCTTTGGGCATCCTATGAGGTGGTGGGTTTTGCGGGTATTTGTACATGTCTTCAGCATCATATGTCACGGGTTTTGGCTGTTGAAATTGTATTTTCTGATCCATAAATATACGAAGTATCAGAAAACTGGAACAAAACTCGTACACTGGATGAAGTAGAAACAAAACAAACAAGTGAATATTCGATATGCGAGCTTATTCAGATCCGCGCGCGGCCGTTAACGTTGTGACGAAACCGGGATGTAAACAATAACAACAGTCCTAACGTATTTCCTGTTTTAGCCTACATTATTAATTTCCATAGCTTCCGAGAATCCAAAAAGGTACATATATTGATAATTAATGTTATGGCAGCTGTTTTAACGTGAAGTCTTGACTGAATTGCCGCTTGTTACAGTTATGAAATAGCCTGACAGTACGCTAGGGACAATAAAATGCCAAGGGAAAATAATGAATACAATGGTGCCCCACTAAGGTTGTTGAGTACATTGACGTATTTGCACAATTATAAAATCTGTAAGCTGAAGCAAAAATCAATTCAGTTCAATTTACATGAGTTTTATTGGCAGGATTGGTCAAGTATAATCAGAGCATTGCACATGGCATTAACAATAAAAAAAGTGATTGTATAATGCATATTCACATACATAAAAATAATCTGAAATTAAATAAATGTATAAACAAATTTAAACAATAACTAATATGATGTTTAAATTAATAGAAACAATAATGTTTCTGAAAAAAACATCAATTCAACAGAAGATATATATAATCTTCACAAAATATAAAAAAATGCATTTCATAAAATCCTAAAATATACAGCAAGTGCATTGGAATAGATTGAGACAAATGTGTGAGAAATACATCAAATTCAATGCAATACCACATTTCTTTACAATATTAATGTGTTGCATACTTTTCTTCCATTATTGCATACGTCCAACTGTTAGTTTGCTGCGAGTGAAACCTGTGTTTGGCAATATAATATATGTGTATTTTCTTAATTGACATTTTATTTGCTTTTATTCATTTAAGTATTTATTTAACTAAATTATTTATTTATTAGATGTTTATTTTCTGGGTGACGCGGTGGCGCAGTGGGTAGCACAATTGCCTCACAGGAAGAAGGTTGCTGGTTTGAGCCTCGGCTGGGTCAGTTGGCATTTCTGTGTGGAGTTTGCATGTTCTCCCCGTGTTGGCGTGGGTTTCCTCCGGGTGCTCCGGTTTCCCCCACAGTCCAAACACATGCGCTATAGGTGAATTGGGTAAGCTAAATTGTCCTAGTGTATGTGTGTGAATGAGTGTGTGTGGATGTTTCCCAGTGATTGGTTGCAGCTGGAAGGGCATCCGCTGTGTAAAACATATGCTGGATAAGTTGGCGGTTCATTCCGCTGTGGCGACCCCAAATTAATAAAGGGACTAAGCCGAAAAGAAAATGAATGAATGAATGAATGTTTATTTTCTTTTGAGTGTTTAAAAAGTCTGTATGTTTTTGTACACATCCTAGTCTGCCTTAAGCAAGGCTGAATTTAGGCCATCAGTGAGGATCTAATAGACATCTAACAATAGCCCAAAAATAGACTAATTATCAAATACAGAGAAATTAATGGCTACACACGTGTGAAGTTTTCATGACCATCGTTAACATCTATTAGATTTTCACTGCACTAAATATAGCCTTTAGTCAAGTCATCGGTGTTTAGATGTCTATTAGACGCCTTTTAAACACAAAATGGCTTGGTGGTAGGGTTTCAGTGGCTTAGCATGATCAAGAAGTAAGAAATAAATCGTCTATTCTTATATACATTAAATATATGCTATAAATTAATTCATTCGTTTTCCTTGAGCTTAGTCTCTATTTCAGAGGTTAGCACTGTCGCCTCACGGCAAGAAGGTCGCTGGTTCGAGTCCCGGCTGGGTCAGTTGGCATTTCTGTGTGGAGTTTGCATGTTCTCCCGTGTTGGCGTGGGTTTCCTCCGGGTGCTCCGGTTTCCCCCACAGTCCAAACACATGCACTATAGGTGAATTGAATAAGCTAAATTGGTCGTAGTGTATTAGTGTGTGTGTGTGTGTGAGAATGAGTGTGTATGGGTGTTTCCCAGTACTGGGTTGCAGCTGAAATGGCATCTGTTGTGTAAAACATATGCTGGATAAGTTGGCGGTTCATTCCGCTGTGGCGACCCCTGATGAATAAAGCAACTAAGCTAAAGGAAAATGAATGAATATAGTGGAATCTGATTGGTCAAGCACAGCGCTTCATTATTAACCTCCTCTCACCCCAGTGAACAGGCCTGACAGAAGATGTTCGGATGATTATTTTATTTGTTTTGATTTTAAGAGTTTTCTTCATCAGCTTTCATTTTCACATCTCTGATTATTTGAAGGAAGTATTTAATCTGGAGGGGAAAAAAGAAAAAGAATGGTCATTTTAATTAGAAAAGCTTCGTTAATAACTAATACCAATCCATTAAAGGGGCAGTTCACCCAAAAATGTCAATTCTGTCATCATTTCCTATTCTCTTGTTTTAGACCTTTATGAGTTTCTTTCTTCTGTTGAACACCAAAGAAGATATTTTGAAGAATGCTGGAAACCTGTAGCCGTTTACTTCCATAGTATTTGTTTTCCTGCTATGGAAGTCAATGGTTACAGATTTTCAGCTTTCTTCAAAATATCTTCTTTGGTGTTCAACAGAAGAAATATAGGTTTGAAACAAGTCAACAGTGAGTAAATCATGGGTAAATGTTCATGTTTGGGTGAATTATCCTTTTAAAGTTGACAGAAATGTTATAAATGCAGGGCCTCACGGTGGCGCAGTGGGTAGCACAATCGCCTCACAGCAAGAAGGTCACTGATTCGAGCCTCTGCTGGGTCAGTTTGCATTTCTGTGTGGAGTTTGCATGTTCTCCCCGTGTTGGCGTGGGTTTCCTCCGGGTGCTCCGGTTTCCCCCACAAGTCCAAAGACATGCAGTATAGGTGAATTGGGTAAGCTAAATTGACAGTAGTGTATGTGTGTGAATGTGAGTGTGTGGATGTTTCCCAGTGATGGGTTGCAGCTGGAAGGGCATCCGCTGCGTAAAACATATGCTGGATAAGTTGGCGGTTCATTCCGCTGTGGCGACCCCAGATTAATAAAGGGACTAAGCCGAAAAGAAAATGAATGAATGAATTATAAATGCATTATTCACCATTTCTAACTGCTCTAGAGGGTCCCGTGTGTTCGGTGACATTCCTGCCTCACTCAGACATGTTTCATAGACATCGTTGATCCACAGTTTCCTCCTGTAGTACTCACGACGCTCCTTTTCTTCAGGGTTGTTCTTTACTTCTTCTCGCTGTAAAACACAAGAATAGTTTGTAATTTTGACCAAAAAAACCTGTCCTGAAGACAGAGGTGACACTGTTTAATGTCCTGTAAAATTAAAATAAAGTTTATTAGATGTTAGCATCAATGTGTTAGTCTTAAGGATGTCTATAAGCTAGTTTGCTTCAAAATAGTGACAGAATTTGCATTTAGAAGATATAAACATCCAAAGCTTGCAGTTTGTCACTTACATCTAAATAGATCAATTATTTTTTTTTACGTGACCTCATACTTCAGTTCCTCATCAAATCTTCTGACCAATCAAATGCTCTCTAGTGCCTGACATGCCCCGCCCCCTTCTTCTCATCTGCTGTTCAACCACTCTCACTGGCAGAGCTGTGATAAAAACGAAACTATTGGCTGTTTTTTTTAAAGGGGAGGAGCTATGCTATGTCCCGCCCTCTCTTCATGTTTCAGTTGAGATTACGTCAAACATTGAATAAAAAATGCACATTCACGGGACCTTTAACATTTTGGAAATCATGATTAGGATTTGTTGTCCCTTGAAGTGCTCTATATATTGAAAATGTCCAACAAGACGTGGAGGACAAAAATATTATTCATATGAAATAAATCTCAGATTAGGTATTGGGTGTGGCTAACATACTTAACCACACCCCCTACAGCTGTCAGTTTTGACGTTAAACAGAAACAACCCAGGCTCATTATGCATACGTACCCCTGTATACATTTCTGGAGGGAGCCAAATACGTGCCAGGAGGTAAGGTTTTAGGCAGTTTTTGTTTTCGCAAATCCACCAGAGGCTGCGGTGTACGTTATTTAAGTAAATTAAAATTTCTCTTGCGAGTGCTATTTGCACCTGCTGTTCTCACGCAAATCCACCAGAGGCCGCTGTCGACTGACTGACTGACTGACTAACTGACCGATACATGCACCCACCCCCTTCCCTAAACCCAACCGACAGTGTTTTCAAAAGCACAGATTGACCCGCCCACCTCCTTCCCTAAACCCAACCGACAGTGTTTTTTAAAGCACTGATTGACCCGCCCACCGCCTTCCCTAAACCCAACCAACAGTGTTTTCAAAAGCACCAATTTACCCGCCCACCGCCTTCCCTAAACCCAACCGACAGTGTTTTCAAAAACAATCCAGAAAAAAAAGCCACCTGTTTTTTACCATATTGTCATATCTTACCACATTCTCACCGTTTTTTACTTGTTTATTAAATTTTTTTTGCCTATTGTTTGTGTTTTACCTGCTTTCTGGAAACGTTCTTCACCAAACACAAACCCCGTCATCGCGGTCAACTCCTCTCTGCATCTCAAGTCTGCCGACGTATGCAGCGAGCCAGTGGGCGAACTGGTAACAGCGGAAAAGCCGTCTACACGAAGGTAAACGGTCAGCTTGTAGCGCGAAAAGAAACAAAAGCCGTCAGTGGCGTCATTTTAAAGACGAAATGCAGCCATGTGTATCTCTGGCTACATAATTCGCGCTCTCCAGAAATGTATACAGCAGTATGTATCCACAATGAGCCTGTGTTGAACAGAAACGATGAGTAGGAGGTGTCTGTTAGGTTGCTATAACCCTTTTCCAGATCATTCTGAATGAAACGCCTACTTTACTACATCCAATCAGCTCGCAGTTGAAAAAAACAAGCCACGCCCACTGTTTTCTCATTTAATATTCTGTTTCTCTAGGAACTGCGTCACAATATGCAAAAAAAATGTCGCAGCTTCCAGTTCATGCGGACTTTAAGAGTCGTTTTTCAGCATTTTTTTTGCTGCATCACACCATAGAACATATTTACAGTAAAAATGTGATAAAGTTAGTGACCACTTATACTTCACACAACATAAATATAACGCTTTTTCAATCAAAAATATCATAAAGCATTTTTACTGCCTCTTTGCGTTTTAACTAGCCATGTGTCTGGGTGTTTTTACCAGTTTAGCATTGCTGATGAGCAGATTCTCCATCGCCTCTTCGTTCTCCTGCAGCAGGAGGAATAACCGCTGGAACCTGGTTTCCTCTGCACTGAGACTTCTATTCACCTGCTGCATTTTTGCAAATTGTTGCTCTAAATGATCCCAAAGTTCCTTGTGGACGTCGACAGTTGAATGGAATCAAATGAGCAAAAAAAAGACAGAAAAAAGCATAATACTTTAGATATAAAACAAGAAGAACATTTAATCTAATGCACATTTCCTAAAGCAGACATTTTTAAGAAATGAAATATCTTAATGCAGACATAAGAGTGATCGGTCACTTTATTTTAAGTTAAAACTTCTGATATTAACAAACCATTAACTAAGACGTTTAACTCAATTAGGTGCTAATTAGCTGCTTATTAATAGTTATTAAAGGTTCAGTATGTAATTCGACACCCAGTGGTTGAACTAGGTATTGCATTCCTGGTTCAAAACACACACAAGGGAAGGTTGCCAAATTGACGAAATCAACAGGAGTGTGCCTGACTGTCGAGCCTATAGGCTGATTTAAGGCTGATTTAAGTCATGTTCTAAAAAAAAGCAATGGCACATGATAGAAGGAATATTCTCCATAAAGGAGTTTCTGTTCTAACCAACACCTCGAATTGATATATTAGAAACGGCTTGTATTCCTTACAGCTGAACAACAGAAAACTGACAATGATCACTTCAGGTACACCTCATGTGTTTTATTCAGTGTTAAATGCTAATAATGTGAGTTTGAATGCTATTTTAGATGACATTTATTGCCATACTACTGAAAGCAGCAGCAGATAGTTCACCTCAGATCTGGAAAATAAAATAAACTGTTTGAAATTGAACTACAGAACTGTGACTCAGTGCAGACCAACACATATCAGTGATTCAGCATCTACATTTAATAATGTTAAAGAGGTTTAATATGTATCCATTAGATTATAAACCTTACCATTTGGTTGGAGTGCAGTGAGTGCACTATTCTGTGCTTCTGAATGGCTGTATTTAAATTTCTGTCACGTTTCAACTGGTGCAAACAGCCAAATTGCTCATCACTGCAAATCTTGTCACGTAGCGCATTGTTAGGAAACGAGGTTACAATGTAACCTGCTCACTTAATGTTTACATTCGTGATATTTATATTATTTGCTAATTTATAAACACCTCTTGTGGACCTCTGAATCTGCATCCCATTTCGAGTCTGCTACTGTCAACCAGAGGTCGCATTTCGGTCACGGACGCATGCTTTGAAAGCCTTCCTGAATGAATGAATGAAATACCTGGTTTTCCACCAAGGCAACTCGGGGTGCTGAAATATAATTGGCTAAACTGGCAGTGGGCGGATTAAAGGGACCAAAACAAAGACAGACGTTCTGGCACTTAATGCACATTTTCAAAGCAGAATATCTGACTTCAGCATCGTTTTTCAGATAAACAAGAATGTTCACTTAGCATGTTTCACTGTAGTGCAAAGTAAGGCTCAAGAATGGGTCTATCGTTCTACTTGACCAGAGATCAGATGTGGCTGCAAAGTGGCTGCAGCCTCAGCCTTTAACAGAGCGGGGTCACGTGATTCCACATGCGATAGGGAAAGTAATTGAAAAAATCCTCCTGGAAAAAT
>CAIGQW010055047.1:378317-389990 GCA_903798125.1 Danio choprae | reverse complement strand
CTGTCTCTCTGTCTCACTGTCTCACTGTCTCACTGTCTCTCTGTCTCTCTGTCTCACTGTCTCTCTGTTTCTCTGTCTCTCTGTCTCTCTGTCTCTCTGTCTTTGTCTCCCCCAGTGTGTGTTATGTTAATAAATCCGTGTATTTTTGATAATCCTCGTGTTTCGTGCTTTTTTTTTTTTGTTGGAGAGCATAGCGTGACATCCCCAAGTGTTGTTTCAAGAGTTCACACTTAGATATTGCTTGATAATAATAGCAGGTTTGGCATGCTGTCCCGAGAGAGAACCCTGAGCTTGGAGATAATTGAGCCCAGGGCTCCCGCCTGGTAAATAAGCATATAAGGGGTATGAGATCAGATAGTTCTCGAGAGCTCCCTCTGGTACAGGAGGAAAAGGGGGAGATGGGGTGGATGGGGGGTTTCTTCGGAAAATGAAGATAAGAGAGTAGTTTTTTGACAGGCTACTTATAGGGAGTTTGTATTAATCTGATTGGCTTACTAGTGATCGCTGATGAGAGACCGGCTGCGATCAATCATATCACGTGCTCCTCTCGAAGTTAGTTTGTGAAACTTCACTTAATGAAAACATTTTTTAACGATAGTTTTAATGACTAATTTCCGGTATTAAACATCATCCTAATCGTCATGCCATGTTGTCGTCACCCCATGATTCCTCTCTGTCTCTCTGTCTCTGTGTCCCCCAGTGGGTGTTATGTTAATAAATCCGTGTATTTTTGATAATCCCCGTGTTTCGTGCTTTTGTGGAGAGCATAACGTGACATCCCCAAGTGTTGTTTAATGAAAACATTTCAGTTTTAATGACTAATTTCTTTTGTCTTTGCCATGATGACAGTACAGAATATTATACTCGTTATTTTGCAAGACACTAATATCTTAAAGTGCAATTTAAGGGCTTATTTAGGTTAATTAGGACAAGTCATTGGACAACAAATGGTTTGTTTTGCAGCCAGTCAGATAGAAAGAGGTCTCATTATATTGACCTTAGCATTTTTTTTACATTTATAAAATATATATTTTTATTCCAGCCAAGCTAAAAAAAGAAATAAGACTTTCTTCAGAAGGAAGCTCACAAACTACTGTGAACAATTCCTCGCTCTGTGTCTTTCTTACTATTAGATAATGACGAACCATTGAATTTGAAGAATATATATATATATATATATATACAGTTGACGTCAAAATGATTTGCCCTCCTGTGAATTTCCTTTTCAAATGTCTCCTAAATGTTGAACAGATTCAGGAATTTCTCACAGTATTTCCTATAATATTTTTTCTTCTGGAGAAAGTCTTATTTGTTTTATTTTGGCTAGAATAAAAGCAGTTCTTAATTTTTTTAAAACCATTTTAAGGTCAGTATTATTCGCCCCCTTAAGTAATATTTGTTTTCAATTGTCTACAGAACAAACCACTGTTATACAATGCCATATCACCCTGCAGCCCAAAACCGGTTACTCACTGAAACTAAGCTGGGTTGAGCCTGGTCAGTACCTGAATGGGAGACCACATGGGAAAACTAGGTTGCTGTTGGAAGTGTTGTTAGTGAGGCCAGCAGGGGGTGGTCAACCTGCGGTCTGTGTGGGTCCTAATGCCCCAGTACAGTGAAGGGGACACCATACTGTCAATGAGCGCTGTATTTTCAATTGTCTCCATAACAAACCACTGTTATACAATGACTTGCCTAATTACCCTAACTTTACCCTAATTACCCTAGTTAAGCCTTTAAATGTCACTTTAAGCTGAACACTAGTGTCTTGAAGAATATCTAGTCAAATATTATGTGCTGTCATCATAGCAAAGATAAAAGAAATCAGATATTAGAATTGAGTTATTAAAACTATTATGCTTAGAAACGTGCTGAAAAAAAATAGAAACAGAAATTGGGGAAGAACATATACAGGGGGGCTAATAATTGTGACTTCAACTATCTATACTTTCCTCTGTCTTGTATACTATATATTCCAGTATACAGGTTCAGTGATGGAAAGGCAACAGTAACTCAAATAAACACAAACTACAAGACAGATCTACAGATGAGCATTTTACGAGTTACATTTCATTCGTTCTTATAGTTTAACAAGAACACTGCAGTAAATACTGTGTTATTGTGTTTATACTCTGTTGTTCGCTAACCGCAACATTCAAGCCCAGTTTTCACAACTTAAAGTTCAGTAATATGATTGATTATAAAGTGGTGTGACTTTAGAAGCATTAACACTAAGTTATATTGTTTCCCATTCTTCTCGTTCTGTTTCCTGCTTTTGCACGGTTTGATGTACTGCTGTTGTAAGCTCAGTCTGGTGGTGTGTGTGTAGGACTCCGCTGATGTTGGCCGCTCTGGGACGTCACACTGACTGTGTGCACATGCTGCTGGAGAGAGGAAGCAAACCAGATTCTGCAGACCAAAGAAATCACACTGCTTTACATCGCGCTGTGAGTTTACGTGAGCTTTCACATAAGGATTTAGCCATTCTGTGATCTGAGATTTTAAAGGGGACCTGTTATGCCCCTTTTTACAAGATACAAAATAAGTCTCTGAAGTCCCAAGAGTGTGTATGTGAAGTTTCAGCTCAAAATATCACACAAATATTGTTTTATAACTCTCTGAAACTGACCCTTTTAGGCTTTGATCCTAATTGTGGCGTTTTGGTGACTGTCGCTTTAAATTCAAATGAGATTGTGCTCTTTTTAAAAGAGGGCGGAGCTACAAATGCCTGTGTGTCAGCATAGTGGCAGATTCACAACAGGAGTAACGTTGTCTGTGTGGAAAACTAAAAGTGTGAGAAGAATTGTCTAAGAGGGGCAGCATGGTGGCTCAATGGTTAGCAATGTCGCCTCACAGCAAGAAGGTCGCTGGTTCGAGTCCCGGCTGGGCCAGTTGGCATTTCTGTGTGGAGTTTGCATGTTCTCCCCGTGTTGGCGTGGGTTTCCTCCGGGTGCTCCGGTTTCCCCCAAAGTCCAAACACATGCGCTATATGTGAATTGAGCTAACTAAATTGGCCGTAGTGTATGTGTGTGTGTATGTGAATGAGTGTGTATGGGTGTTTCCCAGTACTGGGTTACAGCTGGAAGGGCATCCGCTGCGTAAAACATATGCCGGAATAGTTGGTGCTTCATTCCGCTGTGGTGACCCCTGATAAATAAGGGAATGAATGAATGAATAAAGCATCTCAGAAGAAGGCAGCGGATGGCTGCTTCTCACTCAGGGCTGTTTATGCTAACGAGAGAGAGATGGTCACTAGTGGGCGGGGCTTTCCACCTCTGATGACACGTACAAAGGGAGAATGTCAATCAAAGTGTTTCTGCTGACTGTTTTTATCAAGTGTGATTATAAAAAATATAATTAATTACTTTTTACCATTAGAGGCTGGTTACATTCACACACTGCTGACACACAACTGCTTAAACCCCTTATAAAATTCACCAAAAATTAAAATTGTTAATAAGTACTCACCCTCCTGTTGGCTCAATACCCTGAGACCTTCATTCATCTTTTGAACACAAATAAAAAATTTTTTAGGTGAAATCGGAGAGCTCCCTCATCCTCCGTAGACAGCATGGTTCCCGATTCGTCCAAAACAATAACAAAAGACCTCCTCAAAACAGACCGTATGCCCTCACTGGTTCAGTTTAGAATATTATCAAGCTGCAAAACACTTTTGTGCACTCATAATCAAAAATAATGACTTTATTTAACAGATTCTTCTTCACAGTGTCAGTATAGAGCACACATTCATGGGTCACTTATTAGTGCTAATGAACACGCACAATATACTGACACTGAGGAGAAGAAACTGTTGATTTGTTGTTTTGCATGAAGTTGCTGAGACTTTTATTTCAGTATGTTGATGTTCTTCCAACTGAAACGGAATATTGAGTAGGGGGTGGGGCTTTTTTTTTGCACATCATTCCCTTGTAGGAAACTTACGGTAAGAGGGGCGTGGCTAAGAATATTGTTGCTGAAGCGTCAAACTGACATCATCAAAGAAGCAGCCAGTCCAAATGCAGATGCAGATGCTCAGAGTTTGATTGAAGATTACCAAAAAAAAATGTCAGTGGATTAATTTGCACAGATTAATTGCTCACCTAATTAATAACCTTAAAAATAAACATTGTAAATTTGGACCTCACGCAGATTTTAAGCATTTTTTTAATGTGATTAAGTGCAAAATGCGCATAAAAATAGGTGTATTGAAACATAGCTAGTGTTTCCTTTATGTAAATGATCAGGCCTAATGTTTCTTGATGTCTAAAAAGCTGTAATATGTTTATAAGGTTGTTCTCTGTGAACATTCTGACTGTAAAACAAAAGAGGAAACGCCACATACAGTATATTGCAGCAATTTGAGAGAAAACCCCAAGCAACATCTATCATTCATTCATTCATTCATTTTCATTTCGGCTTAGTCCCTTTATTAATCTGGGGTCTCCACAGCGGAATGAACCACCAACTTATCCAGCATATGTTTTACACAGCGGATGCCCTTCCAGCTGCAACCCATCACTGGGAAACATCCACACACTCTCATTCACACTCATACACTATGGACAATTTTAGCTTACCCAATTCACCTATACCGCATGTCTTTGGACTTGTGGGGGAAACCGGAGCACCCGGAGGAAACCCACACCAACACGGGGAGAACATGCAAACTCCACACAGAAACGCCAACTGACCCAGCCGAGACTCGAACCAGCGATCTTCTTGCTGTGAGGCGAACGTGCTACCCACTGCGCCACCGTGAGGCCAACATCTATCATATTAGGTTACAAAAATCAGAAAAATATCCTGCAAAATCCTGGAGGGACTGATGTACGCATGTGTTGGGTTTGTGCTCATTGAGTGCACCTGCTTCTGTCAAAGGGCATCATATTTTTGGTGTTTATGCAACCCTGCAATTGATCATTGCAACAAACTAATCCTGCAAGATGTCAGAGCCTTTTTAACAGCCCTTCTACGTTTCACATTTGGCACCGTGCGTCGTGTGTTGAACCTGGTGTAGTGGGCTTAAATGTGGAAAAGATGTTAGCAGATCTGAGCTCTAAAGGGAAGACGGTTCAACACATGTGGCCTAATTATAGAAGCAGAGTATTTGAAGGAGGACTTTGGGCATTTGCTCTCACAATACCTGTGTTTTCAGCCAATTCCATCATGATTGGATCTCATTTAACTACAGCAAATGCACCAAATAGTACTGTTTATATACACAAAACCAGATATTCTGTAGACTGTTGGGGAAAAAACAGCCATTGACATCCATAGTAGGAACAAAAAATACTAATAGTTTTTCATTCTTCAGTATATCTTCTTTTGTGTTTCGCTCGTGATCACGTGGAGATGAAGCAGCGCTGTTTCATGAGACTAAATATATTTTAGGTTTCTGTTATAGCGCTGCTCTGTGCAGTCGAATCAAATATGAAAGCCTCGCTGCTGTTTCCCTGGTTTCTAACTGGAAATCGAGGGCGTGGGACGTCATTAGCATGAACACACTCCGTCAGCACACACTCCGTCTCACTAGTTCAAACTGAGGATTTCTCTGCCTTCGAACATCCTTCCAAACATGTGAGATACAGTAATATACAGTATTGTGCAAAAGTTTTAGACCCCCATTATATTTGTGGTTTTAGATATGTCTTAATGGTCACATACTGTAAGTATTTACCATTCTCTTTATTATAATACCAGGTGGAAGAAAGACTTGGAAAAAGATGGAAGAATGAGTGTTTGCGTCTGCATTTCCACCAGCGGTGTGGGAAATGATTTCTGAATTGACTGGATTGTTCATTCTTAAATGTACAGGCAGTTTTTAAACCATTACGCCATTTCTTCTGGAAAGCAATCATTTGTTTTGTTATTCTTTGAGTTATTTAATGATTGCAAACACGCTGTTAATGCAGCGAAATCATATCTGTGGGCAAAAAATAAATAAATAAATGAAACACAAACAATGTAGTGAAGCACAAACATGAAATGGCCTCCGCAGAGTCCAGACCCGAATAGTTTGGGATCACCTGGAGAGAAAAAGAAAGATATGACAGCCTACAGTAAATCTAAAGAAGAATTGTGGGAAGTGCTGAAAGACGTTTTGTACTACATTACTTGCTTGCTTGCTTATTCCAAGGGCCATTTATATTGAAGTTGATATTCAGCCGCACCATATTGGTGTTTCAGAACATCTAGTTTTTATGAGGTGGGTTGTTAGCTCAATGCTCAACCCCCAACCTGGAGGACCAGGACATACACTCATACACTACGGACAACTGAGCTTACCCAAGTCACCTATAGCGCATGTGTTTGGACTGGGGGAAACCAGAGCACCCGAAGGAAACCCACGCCAACATGGTTAGAACATGCAAACTCCACACAGAAATGCCAACTGATCCAGCCGGTGCTCGAACCAGCAACCTTCTTGCTGTGAGGCGGCAGCACTACCCACTGCACCACTGTGTCGCCACATAGCACATTAAAAACCCAAGAAATCTTCAGGACAGTCTCCTCAAAACAGTTCAAGATATGCTTGGCAAGGAAGGTCACATTAAATGACTTTTGCTTGAGGAACTCACTTTGATGTGAACCTTTTTCGTTTCTAATGTTGTGTACATTTACGCTGTTAAGTCCCTACACAAGACATTAATACTCAAATGTTCATAAACGTTCTGTGCAAAAAGCTTAGGCCACCAAAGCTGGGGTGGCCTAAGACCTTTGCAAAGTACTGTAAGTACATACGTAAGCAAAATATACCACTGTTCTAGTGCTGTTTGGATACTTTAATGAAGAAATCATACATATTTAGCCTTTAACCAATCAGTCCACAGGTAAAAATGGGCCGTTTATTGTGAAATACTCTGTAACTTACAGCACCATACCGTTTATGTGTACTGTCTGAGATTAAATTCAGCTGCAGAATCAACAGGGCTATTTTATCACAATGACTGACATTTGACACTATTGGACCAGAGCAATATTAGCTTCCACACAACCTATTTTAGGAGAGCAACTACTGACTGGATTGAAGACAAAAATAGGGCTTCTGGCCTCTGTAAATAGGCTGAGCATTTGACAGTGTGTGATGACAGCTGAGAGACGCATTCATGCCCAGTGTGGTTCAGTTTTGCTTTGCCTGCTGTCATAACAGCTCATAACAGTAAACCAGGGCTCCTATGGGCTGAACACTTATAGTCAAAATTATTAGCCCCTTATTTCTATTTAAGCAATATTTCTTTTCGATTGTCTACAGAACAAACCACTGTTATACAATGCCAAATTACCCTGCAGCCCAAGACCGGTTACTCACTGAAGCTAAGCTAGGTGGAGCCTGGTCAGTACCTGGATGGGAGACCACATGGGAAAACTAGGTTGCTGTTGGAAGTGTTGCTAGTGAGGCCAGCAGGGGGCGCTCAACCTGCGGTCTGTGTGGGTCCTAATGCCCCAGTACAGTTAAGAGGACACCATACTGTCAATGAGCGCCGTCTTTTAGATGAGATGTGTAACCAAGGTCCTGACTCTCTGTGGTCATTAAAAATCCCACAGCACTTCTCGTAAAGAGTAGGGGAGTAGCCCCGGTGTCCTGGCCAAATTCCCTTCATCGGCCTTTACCCATCATGGCCTCCCAGTCATCCCCATCCACCGAAATGGCTCTATTACTGCCTCTCCAGTCCAACAATAGCTGATGTGTGGTGAGCGCACTGGCACCGTTGTCCTGTGGCTGCCGTCACATCATCCAAGTGGATGCTGCACACTGGTGGTGGTGTGGACAGACCCCCATCATGATTGTGAAGTGCTTTGGGAGTATGGCCATACACAATAAATGCGCTATATAAATACACATTACATTCCAATTACTTGCCTAACTACCCTAACTTGCCTAATTAATATATGTATGTATGTATGTATGTATAATATTGGGAAATTGAGATTCATACATTATATTAAAGTTGAATAAATAAGCTTCCCATTGCTGTATACTTTGATAAGATAGGACAATATTTGGTCAAGATTCAACAACTATTTGCATATCTGGAATCTGAGGGTTCAAAAACAATTAGAAAATCAAATTAGGGTTCAAATATAGAGAAAATCACCTTCAAAGAGCTTAGCAATGCATATTACTAATCAAATATTGAGTTTTGAAATATTTACGGTAGGAAATGTCTTTACTTAATACACTTTTTAAAATGTATTTTGTTTTATTGCAGTTTCCAAGTTTACATACAGATTAAATAGGGTTTTCCACATTGGATATACACAAAACAATCAAACATACAGTAGGAATCCTGATATTGTAACAAAAAAATCCCAGAAATAAATAAATAAATAGGAAAACTACGTTAAGGATTCAAAGACATCATACGGACATCTTTACTTAATATTCTAATGATTTTTGGAAAATTGATACTTGCCACATTGATGCTATTGCCTAAAATATGCACTGCTTTAGATGGGTGGTCAAATTGAGTTTTTAGTGCTTGTATTAATTACATTTACATCAAATACGTTTGGCAGACGCCTTTATTTACTTCCTAAAAAACATTGCATTACGAGTTCTTGCTTCCACAACCCTGGCATCGCTAACACCATTCTCTACCATTTGAACTACAGCAAAAAGAAATGTATTTTGGCATCCAAGTATGCCAAAAGCATTTAAAAGTATATTGCAGTACTAGTGAAGTGAAGTGTGTGTGTGTGTTTGTGTTTCAGGCAGTAGTTGGCAGTGAGGAGTGTGTTTGTGCTCTGCTGGTTCACGGGGCTTTCTCTCTGTGTCGGGATGTTGATGGCAGAATCCCTTTGCACTTCGCTGCCTCCTGTGGTCACTCTGAGCTCCTGCGGCCTTTGCTGGATGCAGTTTCAGATCCTCTGGACTCTCTGCTGGACTACAGCTCCTATACACCCACTCACTGGGCCGCTTACCATGGTAAAAACATCTATCCTGCAGACTTCACTTTAATGCCATTTGAAAGGTTCCGTGCATTAATGAATGATGATTATTGTTCTTTTTAAATTATATCAAAAATAATACATAGTACGCTGTCAGAAATATCTGTAAATTGAGAGTTTACTGTATTTTGTGATTCGTATTTGTTTTTTTGCACTTATTTATGCTTTTGAATTGCATTATGGGACCTTGATCGTTCCTACAAAAGCTTTTAATGTTGAGAAATGACATCTTTAATAGTGTGCAGTGCTATATTGTCTGTGTTGGTGTTGTATATTATGCTACAAACACCTGGTAATAAATTGCCAGCCCATTTTTTTAACCTTATTTGGAAGGGTTATAAATATTAAAGGTGCCATAAAGTGCATTGATTCAATACGTATTTTTTTTCCTATGATATTTATATTGTAGGTATGTGGCTTAGGTAAGTTAAAAATGATCTAGAAGTGGTTTTATATTTATTATATTATTATATATTATATTATTTATAATAGAGGAATTACCTCTAGCATCAGAAGGTCTAGGCATTGACCATATTTGGAATGGTCATGAATATGAATGAGCTCTGCTCTGACGCTCTGGCAGCTCAGAGCCTGTTCTCTCACTCTCTCTCTGACACACACACACACACACATACACTGTGATACAACAAGCAAAATAATCATACTTCGTTTGTTTAAATACTTATTGACAAATGGAGTAAATGCCTTTTTAATTCTTTTCAACTGAAGTAGTGTAGAGGTTTGTTTTAGCTAGCTCTCATTAATCCACCAGAAAAACCTATTGTTCTTTCTTTTAGGTGTGTTATGGATGAAATATAGGCCATAATCATCCTTGACAAAAGGCGCATACAGTGATGTGTTTTGAGTTGTATTCTGAACCTTTAAAGTATATAAAACCCCAGCCAGGAATTAATATTAACCACTGCATAAACAGATTATTTTTATAAAGTGTGTTGCTGTCTCTTTCACTTCAGAAAAATGACAGTAAAGCCTGAGCGAGAAGACATATCGCTTAAATGTGCATTAAACACTTACTCAGCAGTCTACATGTGTTTGTTGCCTCGTTACAAACATTCATTCCTTTTAATTTCGGCTTAGTTCCTTTATTAACCTGGGGTCGCCACAGCGGAATGAACCGCCAACTTATCCAGCATATGTTTTACGCAGCGGATGCCCTTCCAGCTGCAACCCATCACTGGGAAACATCCACAGACACCCATTCACACACATACACTACGGACAATTTAGCCTACCCAATTCACCTGTACCGCATGTCTTTGGACTTGTGGGGGAAACCGGAGCACCCGGAGGAAACCCACGCCAACACGGGGAGAACTCCACACAGAAATGCCAACTGGCCCAGCCGAGGCTCGAGGCACTGCACCACCGTGAGGCTTGTTACAAACATACACGGCAAATTTCACAATGTATTAATAGTTTAACAAAAGATCAATGTTAACAGGCCGTATGCCTCTTCAGAGAGGCGCTGAATAAATCTGTATATCCTGCATTTTGCATCCTGACGAGCTGCAAGTGAGGAAACTGATGACGGCTGATATTGTTGCTTAGCAACATATAATAAACAATCTGTACAGACATGGTGCAGCTGGCTTTAGCTTAGTCTTTATTGATCTCCTTGCCTCTCCTCTCCTGCTTTCAAAATAAGAGTCTCACGTGCGTAGTATGTTTAATTTAAAGTCCAAATGAGCCGGAAGCTTCCTAGAGAAACAGAATATTAATTTAGAAAACAGTGGGCGTGGCTTGTTTTTCTCTACTGCGAGCTGATTGGATGTAGTAAAGTAGGCGCTTCATTCAGAAAGATGGGGAAAAGGGTTTGGGGAGAGTTATTACAACCTAACAGACTCCTCCTCCTCACCATTATTGTTTGTTGTTAAACTGACAGCTGGAGGGGCGTGGTTAAGTATGTTAGCCACGCCCACTACCTCAGACAGACCTAATTTGAGAATTGAACTGAAAACAAACAGGAAGTGCATTTTCAGATTTTAACATTGGATTACAAGGGCAAACTATTGTTTTTTTCTTAATGACATGCACAGATGAATTGTTCAGCACAAAACTAGCGATGTGAGCTAACAAAATCAATATGGTTAGTTTTGATTTCATGTGTACTTTAAGCTTAGATAAATGAAGATACAAACACAGTTTTTAACAACTTAAACTAGTTTTAGTTGTAAACTATACAAAACCTCCATTTGTTCTGCGCTTTGCAGGCCTTTTCCATTCACAAAGCTTAAACAAGAGGTAATAATCAGGGCACTTTATTAAATGCGATGCTAATGGACAAATATTAGCTGAGAATTGAACAGACGAATGACAAATCTCTCATTTGATAATTAAAACTTAGGAAGCCGTTAAGTTTGGCAAAGATCATGTATATTGTGTGTTTTGTGTGTTAAGGGCACACTCACTGTCTAGAAGTTTTACTTGACTATAAACCATCAAGCGTCCAGGATGGAAATGGCTTTTCTCCTTTACACTGCGCACTGTGAGTCCAGCTCTCCTGTTCATCCTCAAAGCTTTTCTGGACAAACACACACTTATTCACCATGAGGAGATTTTCCTGTTGGTTTGTTTTCCACAGGATTACTGGCCACGATGACGCTGCTCAACTGCTTATCGGAACAATGGGAACAAAGATCACGAACCTCAGAGATGACAAAGGAAGGTGTGTGTGTGTGTGTGTGTGTGTGTGTGTGTGTGTGT
>CAIGQW010055047.1:335802-352881 GCA_903798125.1 Danio choprae | reverse complement strand
CAGCCAACATTGACTGTAGATTTGATGTAATATATGAATATTATCTGCAGGTAGCTGATAAAGACGGTCAGCATGTGTGGCGGCTGAAGAACTTCAACAGACCCACGTATTGCTTCGTCTGCCAGAACATGATGCTGGGCCTGCGCAAACAGGGATTATCCTGCAACTGTGAGCGTACACAGCTTTCCTTTATTTCATTTGTATAGCATTTGATCGTTTTTATAGACGTTGTCATGGTTGATTTCTTCTTCTATTGATTTCCAGTTTGCAAATACACCGTCCACAGCAGCTGCGCCAACAAAAACCACACGCCATGTGTCAGGACTTTTGTCAGGTCCAAAACAGAGATTGGGGTGAGAGATGAGGATTAATTCTATATATATGATCCTTGTTTTTGCTTCTTTGTTTACAGCGTTCTGCAGTAAATTCAGATTATTGTACAGTTGCAGGCAAAATTATTCGCCCTCCTGTGACAACCTCCTCCTCGCCCACTGTTTTCTCATGATCGTGGCTTCCGGTTCATGCAGACTTCAATGCTATGTTTTTCTCTTCTCCAGTGTTCAGTTCATGACTGGATCAGCGCCGACTGTGAGTCCAACAAATGTCAGATTTGCCACAAAAAGATCAAGATACTGACAGGACAGCGCTGCGCGTGGTGTCACAGCATGGTAAGGGCTGATTTCCACATCCAGATCCACTACTTAAAGCTCCCGTGAAGCTAAAATTACGTTTTTTAGATGTTAGTATCAGCTGTGTTCACACCAGGCGCGGCATGCGTGAATAAATCCCGCTATTCACTTGTGAACATTTTGAGTTTACTTGCTTCATTCGCGCGTGAAATTCACTTCACAATAAACGCAGATCTGCGTCATGGGCCGGGCTTCTGTCTGCCCGGTGACTCAAGCTTCATTGCTAAATGGCTAACGTGGATTTTATTGAGAGAGTAGCTGTGTTTATGTGCTTTAGGAAGGCTGAAAAACAGCATAGATTCGTTCGGCGCCGTGTCTGAGTCCACTAGATCCTTTCAGGGGTGCAGCAGCTCTGTGAGTTCATCAACTCCTCCAGAAACTATACCTGTATGATGGAAGCTTTTAGCGGTGCTTCCGACTGAGCCGAGCCCAGTTTGATGAGCTGTTGTCCGGTGTCGGCAAGAGGATTTCCCCTCTGGACACCAACAACAGGCAATACGTCATAATCACGCCCCTACAAGAGCAAGCTCATGATTGGTTAACGTGGGCTGAACTTCAGATTTTCCTACTCGAACGACTCGCACGAAATGCGCGATATGTGCGTTAAGCGTGCAAAACGCTCAACTCGCGCTGCCTAATTCGCGCAAATCGCGCCATAGGATGTCTATTCGCATCTTTGCTTTGACTTAACATGTAAATCACTTGCGCTTGACGCTTCATCCGCGTCTGGTGTGAACGCAGCATCAAGGATATCTATAAGCTAGTTTGCGTCATAACAGTGACAAAATTCACATTTAGAAGATATAAATCTGACATAAACACTCTTTGCAATTTGTCATTTCCGCCTGAATGGATCAACGACTTGTTTTACATCACCTCATACTTCAGTTCCTCATCAAATCTTCTGACCAATCAAATGCTCTCTAGTATCTGACATGCCCCGCCCTCTTCTTCTCATTCGCTGTTCATTTGATGCGCTTGAGCTTGACCACTCTGACTGGCAGAGATGTGAGAAAAAACAGATGCTATTGGCTGTTTTTTAAAAAGGGGAGGAGCTACTTTATGTCCCGCCCTCTCTTCATGTTTCAGTTGAGATTACATCAAACATCGACTATAATGCATATTTCAAAGCACTTCACGGGACTGAAGTTAGAATAAATGCATTTAGTTTGTCGTATTTAGACTGATTCTGTAAATATTGATGTTTATTGTGGGTTTTTGTTGTAACTGTAGCGTCACACTGATTGTGTTCCTCTGGGTTCATCACACTGTGACTGTGGATCATTTCAGCATCTTATTCTTCCTCCGTGGGTCATATGTGCTGTAAGTATCAACTATGATGACAATATACTATTACCACAATCATAAATATTGTTTTGGCTTGGTTTTATACTGTACACATACACTACCGGTCACAATTTGGGATCAATACGGTTTTAGATTTGACAGAAATCTTATTATCATTATTATTATGCTCACAAAGGCTGCATTTATTTATTCAAAAGTACAGTAAAACTGTAAAATCTCATTGCAATATAAAATAACAAAAATGTAATGTATTCTTGTGATGTGAAGCAACATTTTCAGCATCATTTATCCAGTCTTCAGTATCTGTGAGCCTTTAGACATTATTGTATTATGATAATCTGCTATTCAATTAAAAGAAACATTTATTGTTATTGTTATTATTATTATTATTATTATTATTATTATTATTATTATTATTATTATAGGGGCGACGCAGTGGCGCAGTGGGTAGCACAATCGCCTCACAGCAAGAAGGTCACTGGTTCGAGCCTCAGCTGGGTCAGTTGGCATTTCTATGTGGACTTTGCATGTTCTCCCCCCGTGTTGGCGTGGGTTTCCTCCGGGTGCTCCGGTTTCCCCCCCAAGTCCAAAGACATGCACTATAGGTCTTCTTGCTGTGGATGTTTCCCAGTGATGGGTTGCAGCTGGACGGGCATCTGCTGCGTAAAACATGTGCTGGATAAGTTGGTGGTTCATTCCGCTGTGGCGACCCTAGATTAATAAAGGGACTAAGCCGAAAAGAAAATGAATGAATGAATGAATTAAAACATCTTACTGATCCCAAACTTTTGAGTGGTAATGTGTGTATATATATATATATATATATATATATATATATATATATAATCTGTTTTCTCATATTGAATCATAGATGGATCAGGCTGACTGTATTTCGGGAAGCGTTCTGGGAGAAAATTACCTTGTAAACATAAACTCAGAGGGACACTTTCTGCAGGCAAGCAATGCTACGTTTAATGCTAAATGCTAAATTGCGTGCAATTTACCCACCCTCAGGCCATCCAAGACGAGATTGACTTTGAGACCCCCAAAACACACATATACAGGCAAAACTAAATTAATTCTTGGGGCTCCTAATGATAAATGAATCGATTGGTCTGTGCAGGAACATTATTCACAGCATTATTACTACTGCAAATAGGAAAATCGGACTCTTTTCTGCGAACTGAATCTTTCTGGTTCTAATAACTGATTCACCAGTTTATTAATGATTCAGTGACGTTACATATACCCAGCTACATTGCAGAAATTGTACAAATGATACGAAACAAGGATGTTGTACTTGTGTAAAGCATATACAGTGAATATAAACTAGTCTTCATTAACTCACCTTTTTGCATGTACCACTAAAAATAATGTAAATGATCATTTTTAGTGGGCGTTTTCTATAAATCTTGGTCAAAATGTTTAATAAACAGTAACCCTGTGTCTCTCAGATAAAAACTAATATGTTTAATCAAACAGGACACTTATTATGTATCAAACAGCACTCGTATGTATGAGAAAACTAATGAAAGCTGTGTCGAAACGTATTGTTTTGCTGTTTGCAAACCTTTTTCGTCTCTCTTTCTTTAACTATGTATGCGATTTGCTTTATTGTTTGTGCTTTCTTTTCTCTTCCTTTGTTTTCTGATGAAGATATTTCCAGTGATGGACACAAACCCTCTGTTGGTGTTTGTAAATCCAAAGAGTGGCGGAAAACAAGGAAAGAGGTTATGTTATAATTTAATACAGAATCCACAAAACCACAATCCTTGATCCACAAAACTGTTTTTTATGTTGTATTTTTGGAGTACGTTTGTAGAAAATTAAATGAATAATTAGGATTTTTCTTCTATGCCAATAATCATGGTACTTTTTCTACTGTAAATATATCAAAACTTAATGTTTGATTAGTAATATGCATTGCTAAGAGCTTAATTTGGACAGCTTTAAAGGTGATTTTCTCAATATTCAGATTTTTTTTAACCCTCGGGTTTCAGATATCCAAATAGTTGCATGATAATTATCATAACAAATCAAACATCAATGGGAAGATTATGTATTCAATGTATATCATCTATAAATCTCCATTTCATGACTGGTTTTGTGGTCCAGGCTCACATATGAAGAACATTAGTTTTATATTTACATAATAAGCACAATCAATGCTAAATTCAAGAGTTCACACTTAGCTGATGATTGGTTATAAAGCGTGTTTGGCATGCTGTCCCGGGAGAGAGCCCTGAGCTCATAGATCCTCGAGCCCGGGGCTCCCTCTCGTTTGCAAGGCGAGAGGGGAGTTTGAGCTCAGGTAGATCTGGAGAACTCCCCTGCTGTAGTAGCTAATGAACAGATAGTGATTGCTCTTTAGATGACTACTTACTAGGAGCATGTCTGTGATGCCGATTTGGATTAGTCAATTAACTTGAGTTGCATGTTTTTGGACGGTGGGAGGAAACCGGGGAACCCGGTGGAAACCCACGTGAGCACGGGGCGATTGTGTAAACTCCACACAGAAACGTCGGCTGGCTTGGTAAGGACTAGAACCAGTGACGTTCTTTCTGTGAGGCGACAGTGCTAACCACTGGGCCACCGTGCCACCTATCTAGGAAAGGAGGAGTAGGGGTGGAAGGGGGGGATTCTTCAAAACGAAGATGGCTGTGATATGAAACTCAGGGTATTTATAGTGGCTTAGGAATCGTCTGATTGGTGAATCATGAATTGGATAATGCGGGACCAGCCGCAGCAATCATAAGCACGTGATCCTCTCCAAATTAGTTAATAAATAAACTTCACTTATCATTATGTCATTTATTTAGGGTGTTGAGAAAGTTTCAGTACCTCCTGAACCCACGACAGGTTTACAACCTGGACAACGGAGGACCAAATCCAGGGTATGTTTTATTAATAACACAAGTAAACACTGACACACAATTGCCAAACAAACTCACATGTGTCTGTGTGTGTTTCAGGTTGCAGTTCTTCCAGAATCTTCCCGCGTTCAGAGTGCTGGTGTGTGGAGGAGACGGCACTGTCGGCTGGGTTTTAGATGCTATTGGTGAGACAATTACAGACTGCATAAATGCAAAGATTTTTATGGTGTGCATTGTTAGGTGATTAAAAGTTAAACACAAGGACCCGGTATGGACAAAGACCTAGAGCCCTACGCTGTAAAAAATAAATTCAGGCTGCCTTACATTTTTCAGTTTTTTAGTTGAACCTCCAAATTATCCAGCATATGTTTTACGCAGCAGATGCCCTTACAGCAGCAACCCAGTACTGGGAAACACCCATGCACACTCATTCACACACACACACACACACACTTGTACACTATGGCCAATTTAGCTTATTTACCTCACCTATAGCGCATGTGTTTGGACTGTGGGGGAAACCGGAGCACCAGGAGAAAACCCACACCAACACGGGGAGAACATGCAAACTTCACACAGAAATGCCAACTGGCCCAGCCGGGACTCGAACCAGCGACCTTCTTGCTGTGAGGCGACAGTGCTAACCTGAGCCACCGTGTCGCCTCTCTGTATTTACAGTACTACGCATAATTATTCATTTTAAGCAGACGTGTTGTTTTTTTCCCCTCAGATAAAGCTAATATGGCGATTCGGCCTCCGGTTGCGGTACTTCCTCTCGGCACAGGAAATGACCTCGCTCGATGTCTGAACTGGGGTGGAGGTGCGTCTCTTCCATAGAAAAATACTATATTAATTAATAGTACTATAGTGTTTTGAACCATACTATAGTAAAGTGTATTATACTATACAGTATGTATATTTACAGCACTTTATTAGTGAATATTACAGTATTCTATAGTATTAACTAGTGAACTGATCAACTATAATAAATACTGTAGTATACTTTAGTCTTTACTACAGTAGACTGTGGTGTATTGTAGTATAATATACCCTGTAGTTGAGCAAAACTGCAGTATTGGGTTTGTAATGATATTCTCATGTGTTGGACTGAGCAGGATATGAGGGCACTGATCTGACCGAAATCCTGAAGCAGATTGAAGAAAGCAGATTAACTGAAGTGGACCGCTGGAGTCTGCGAGTCGTTCCTGCCGATGGTGCGGACGAAGGCGATCCGGTGCCCAATGACATCATCAACAACTATTTCTCCATCGGTGTGGTGAGTTTAGATGCTGTCAGATGGTGGAGCTAGGAATGATGGGAATTTTTCTGGGACTGGCAGAGATATTGTTAGGAGTAATTTCTGGAATGTCAGGGACTTTTAAAAGGTCTATTGCAGACTTTGAATGTCATGGAATTGTATATACAGTGTGAATACTCCTGTGAATTTATGTGTTTGGACTGTGGGGGAAACCGGAGCACTCGGAGGAAACCCACGCCAACACGGGGAGAACATGCAAACTCCACACAGAAATGCCAACTGGCCCAGCCGGGACTCGAACCAGCGACCTTCTTGCTGTGAGGGGACAATGCTTACCACTGAGCCACCGTGCCGCCTATGTTATATTTATTCATTCATTCATTCATTTTCTTTTCGGCTTGGTTTCTTTATTAATCTGGGGTCGCCACAGCGGAATGAACCGCCAACTTATCCAGCCATATGTTTTACGCAGCGGATGCCCTTCCAGCTGCAATCCATCATAGGGAAACATTCACACACACTCATTCACACACATACACTACGGACAATTTAGCTTACCCAATTCACCTATACCGCATGTCTTTGGACTTGTGGGGGAAACCGGAGCACCTGGAGGAAACCCACGGAAACACGGGGAGAACATGCAAACTCTACACAGAAATGCCAGCTGACCCAGCCGAGGCTCGAACCAGCGACCTTCTTGCTGTGAGGCGACAGTGCTTACCACTGAGCCACCATGCCGCCTATATTATATTTATTTATTTTCAAAATCTGAAGTAAATTATCCATTGTTGCTCTCATAAGGGTTAGTAAAAACATGAAAAATAATATTCAATCTCAAACTATTTGAATATTATGCAAAGCACAACCGCACCCATTATCCTGTTCATTATAGGCTGTCGAAAATCTGCTTTTTAGTCAGTGAAATTCAGGGAAAAATCTGTGAGTTTAGCATTTGTCTAAGAGTGTGAGCCGTGTGTTGTGTTTGTTTCTCCAACAGGACGCATCGATAGCGCACCAGTTTCATGTGATGAGAGAGAAACATCCACAAAAGTTCAATAGCAGGTCAGGATCTCAGATGTACTTGTTCGACTTCTGTGTTCTGTGCGTTTATAGAGCGCAGCGGTGGGGTTCTGGAAGTAAAAACGTGCCCTACATGTGTCTGTTTTTACCCTGAAAGAGCCAGGAATAAGCTGTGGTATTTTCAGCTCGCAACTTCAGAGACCATTTCAGCTTCATGCAGAAACCTGAGGGACTGTCTCAGCATTGAGGTAAACACAAACGCCTCAGAAATGTTCATGTCTAATAGATTTCCTTTCTCTTTTGTCATCTTGTCATAGGATGAATTACCTTTACAGTTTTGGCATACTCAAACCACTGCAGAAATGTTGCTGTAATGATTTCGACGGCCACCTGGCCGCCGGGAAGAAGGAGGCGGAGAACCGACGAATCTTAAAAATAGATATTTATTAATAAAAGGGACGGCAGCTCCTCACGGAGACTGCCATCTAAACCAAAACAAACAAAACATAACTGTCCAGGCCTGGACCTCTCTCAGCTTCCTCTGCCATCGTTCCTCCTCTTATAGTCCAGAGCTCCTTCCGTGGGATTCGAGGCCGGTGTGCCCTGCAGGTGTATTCACTTAAGCCACGGCCTCATTCCATTCCCACGGCTCTCGGCTCCGCCCTCTCACCACAGTTGCATATAGTATGTTCAGATACATTTTAAAGGGATAGTTCACCCAAAAATAAAAACGTACTCACCCTTCACTGGTTCCAAACCTGTTTCTTTCTTCCGCTGATTACACAAAAGAAGATATTTTGAAGAATGCTGGAAACCAGTAACCATTGACTTCCATAGTATTTGTTTTTCCTACAATAGAAGTCAATGGTTACAGGTTTACTGTAAATGTAAATTTTTGGGTGAACTGTCCCTTTAATATAAGTTAAAACAGTTTTACTTTAAATTGAGTTTTCGTCACAAGCCGCATCTGCTTTCGAAATGCCTTAAATATTATAGTAGTGCACTGTGACCAATCAGGAGTGAGTATTCCAGACAGCCGCGCAATAAACTATTACAATATATCTATCTTTATGCATTAATTCAACATATTTTTAAAGCAATCATATTTAATAGCATAATTCATGCAGAAAAACTACATTACTTGTAAATTTAGTTTGCATCTGCATTTGAAATGGCATAAATGGGTCACAGTTTACAATAAGATTCATTAGTTAATGTATTTAGTAACATGAACTAATTAGGATCAGTGTCTGTAGAGCATTCATTAATGATAATTCAACATTTACTAATGCATTATTAACAAGCAAATTCATGCTTGTCAACGTTAGTTAATGCACCATGAGTTAACATGAACTAATGAGGAGCAACTGTATTTTCATTACCTAACGTTAATTAACATGAACACATACTGTAATAAATGTGTTGTCCATTGTTAGTTCATGTTAGTAAATGCATTAAATAGCATTAACGAATACAACCTTATTTTAAAGTGTTATCCATAAGTGTTATGGTAGTGCACTATGAAGGGAGCACAATTGTCAATCTTCATTCATTTTTCTTCGGCTTAGTCCCTTATTTATCATGGGTGGCCACAGCGGAATGAACTGCCAACTATTCTAGCATACGTTTCCCTTCCAGCTGCAACCCAGTGCTGGGAAACACCCATACACTCTCACATTAACACACACTCATACACTACGGCCAAATTAGTTAATCCAATTAACCTATAGCGCATGTGTTTGGACTGTGGGGGAAACCGGAGCACCCGGAGGAATCCCACGCCAACACAGAGATAACATGCCAACTGACCCAGCCAGGACTTGAACCAGCAACCTTCTTGCTGTGAGGCCACAGTGCTAACCACCGAGCCACCGTGCTGCCCTCAATTGTCAATCTGAAGTTAGTTAAATTGAACTGTAATAAAAATAACTGTAATTTGCTGGTCTCTGTAGTGCTGTGGTGTTCCTGTGGACCTGAGCAGACTCTCTCTGGAAGGTGTCGCCGTGCTGAACATTCCCAGCATGCACGGCGGTTCAAACCTGTGGGGGGAAACCAAGAGTGCTGAGAAACCAAAAACATGGCAGGAGGTCCGAGTCGACCCCGAGGCTCTCCAGACCTGCTCACAGGGTCAGAATATGATTATTATTACTATAATAAACCATAGATTCTCAGGTTAGATTATTTGTTTACAAAAATCAGTTGTAAGCATAGATATTATTATCATTGGTCACACTTTACAATAAGGTTTCATTAGTTAATGTATTCACTAACATGAACTAATTATGAACAGTACTTGTACAGCATTTATTAATGGTAATTCAACATTTACTAATGCATTATTAACATCCAAATTCATGCTTGTCAACGTTAGTTAATGCACCGTGAGTTAACATGAACTGTATTTCCATTAACTAATGGTAAGCAACAAGAACACATACTGTAATAAATGTATAGTTCATTGTTTGCTCATATTAGTAAATGCATTAACTAATACAACCTTATTGTAAAGTGTTACCTTATCATTCGATAAGTTGACCATTATTAGATGCCGTAGTTGTTGACCAGTTTTGTTGAATATGATGGAAACACTGGAAAGGATCAGGAGAAGCTGTAATAATATCATTGATGTTGAAAGAACTGCAGTTATTATTTCTATTTTTAATGTATTTTACAATCAAGTTGATCAGTTATTTATTTAATATATTGGCCTATTGACAGTACTGCAGTTATTAAGCCCTTAAAGGCATAGTACACCCAAAAATGAAAATTCATAATTTTCCCATACAAACCTGCTTGAGATTCAACACATTCATTTATTAATTTTTATTTCGGCTTAGTCCCTTTGTTAATCTGGGGTCGCCACAGCGGAATGAACCGCCAACTTATCCAGCATATGTTTTACGCAGCGGATGCCTTTCTCCGGATGCCGGATTCTCCTATAGCGCATGTGTTTGGACTGTGGGGGAAACCGGAGCACCTGGAGGAAACCCACACCAACACGGGGAGAACATGCAAACTCCACACAGAAACGCCAACTGGCCCAGCCGGGACTCGAACCAGCAACTTTCTTGCTGTTCTTGCTCATTTCTCCACTGTGCCACCGTGCTGCCCTTGTGCATTTTTCAAAATAGAAAATGTTACTTGTGTGTATATATATATATACTTGTGTGTGTGTGTATATGTGTGTGTGTGTGTGTGTGTGTGTGTGTGTGTGTGTGGGCCTCATGGTGGTGCAGTGGGTAGCACAATCGCCTCACAGCAAGAAGGTTGCTGGTTCGAGCCTCGGCTGGGTCAGTAGGCATTTCTGTGTGGAGTTTGCATGTTCTCCTCGTGTTGGCGTGGGTTTCCTCCGGGTGCTCCGGTTTCCCCCACAAGTCCAAACACATGCGCTATAGGTGAATTGGGAAAGCTAAATTATCCGTAGTGTATGTGTGTGAAGGAGTGTGTGTGGATGTTTCCCAGTGATGGGTTGCAGCTGGAAGGGCATCCGCTGCGTAAAACATATGCTGGATAAGTTGGCGGTTCATTCCGCTGTGGCGACCCCAGATTAATAAAGGGACTAAAAGAAAATGAATGAATGAATGAATATGTGTGTGTAAAAAAAATCATGATTAATATTATTGCTACTATTTTTGTAAAGTTTCCAAAACAAAGTCAACAGAAATGTAGATTTTTTTATATGTAGATCGTTTATGTTGATAGTCCAGCAGTTTTTCTAAAAATATTATATTATATTATATTATTAATATAATCTTATTTCTAAAAAACCTTTTATATGTACAGTTTTGTCAGCTTTTCATAATGTAAAGTTTACAGTGTTCTTAAGAAAGTACTGGGTGATAATAGGCAATTTCAGAGGTTTAGGTTTCTTTATAGTAAATAGAGTTTATTCTATTATAAGTACATAACATTTACATGCCAAACAGGACCGTAAATCGGCGTCTTTTACAGTAAAAGCTGTTTTCGCTCTGCTGTAGACATGAGTGATGAACTGCTGGAGGTTGTTGGTCTGGAGAGTGTGCTGGAGATGGGTCAGATTTACACTGGACTGAAGAGTAAAGCACATCGACTGGCTCAGGCGGCTCACATCACTGTCAGGTGAAGCTGTTTTACAACATTCCACCATTCCAGTCCAACAGATTTATGAAAGAAGCATTATATGTGGATTAACATGTCATTTTCTGCTGCAGGACATGTAAAACTCTGCCCATGCAGGTTGACGGAGAGCCGTGGATGCAGCCTCCGTGTACAGTAAGTGTGTTTTTAGACAACATGAGCAGATTATAGAGTGTATGGCAGGCCGTTTTCACATTTAATCTATATAATTAACCTGATTTGCATGCTACTAGTGCATATTTTTATAGATTCTAGTATCTGTTCCATTAAATATTAATACTAATTCATACTAGCACTTATTGTGCAACATTAGTTCTTATTGATTAGAAACTAGTTCTTCTTTATTAGATACTAGTATTAGACCAATCAGAGGCAAGTATTCCAGACAGTCGTGTAATAAGTATTAAGTTGGGTCTGAACAAGAAGTGTAAAATCGATTTCATTCACTCGTTTAAGTAGACTCCATTAGTGGACTAATGTAGGGAATAGTGAATGAGGGTATAGGGGACAATTTCGGATACAGGACAGGTGAGTAGATGAAGTAAAGAATGAAGTGGCGCTAGTGGGCGTTTACAATGGTGATACTAGTAACTATTAAATAGCTAATAGTATTTGTTCTTAACTACTCTGTTATTATCTGTCTGTCTGTTTGCAGATTCACATCACACACAAAAACCAGGCTAATATGCTGACGGCTCCGGCTGCTAAATCACTGGGCTGCTTATTCAAGTAAAACAGAATCAGGGTGTAAACGAACAAACAACATTATAACAACACTATAGTATGCTTCTTTTAAAATCAACTCAGCCTATCAGCCTTTGAGATTTGTGTTCAGCTAAGATCGATTATGCTTATAGATGGATATTTGCTTTACAATACGTTTTATTTTAGTATACTATTGTAGTTTTAATTATTGTTTGGAGTTAGATTCTACTATTATTATTTCTCTTTTCATTTAAATTTGCCTAGTTAGTTAGTTATGTGTTTTATCATTCATTCATTCATTCATTTTCTTTTCGGCTTGGTTCCTTTATTAATCAGGGGTCGCCACAGCGGAATGAACCACCAACTTATCCAGCATATGTTTTACGCTGCGGATGCCCTTCCAGCTGAACACTTTGCTTAATATTAGTGCAGAACACTAATATTGAACACTTTGCAGAACACTAATATTGAACACTTTGCAGAACACTAATATTGAACACTTTGCTTAATATTAGTGCAGAACACTAATTTTAGAACCAGCGACTTTCTTGCTGTGAGACGATTATGCTACCCACTGCGCCACCGTGCTCCCCTTGTTTTATTATTTCTATTATTATTTAACATTAATATTTAAGCATTTGTTAGTTTTTGGGTTTATTTGTTATTTAAAATGTATTGCATTTTATTTTAGTCTTTGCACATGTAACTATTAATCTCACATGTAACTTGTATTACTTTGTGAATTATTTATTTCTTGTCACACATTTCACACACGTGTTTGATGTGTTTGTACATGTTCTTCATTGTTAGATCCTTGGTTGTTACACTGACTCGAACTGAAGCATTTCACATTGATTGACAACTTCTGACCACTCTTTTTGTTTGTGTCCATAAAGTTAGTTTGCATGTTTCGAATTGTCTCTTTAAAGTTATTAATTAATAATAAAATGATTAAAGTCCGTTATTAATTACTCGCCCACATGCTGTTGCAATCCCCTGAGACAGTCTGAGTTCATTTTCAGAACACAAATTAAGAAATGTATCAGTAAATATGTTTTTAACTATGATCCCACCTAATATTAACGAGAATAGTTTTAGTTGTGTTTTAACGTGTGTTGCTTAATACCGTCTCTGTGTAATAGTGGTAACTTGAGTCTTTAAGAATATATAAACTGGTATAAATCGATTTATGTGGGTTGATTATGTGCAGTAAATAATGTTCAATGTTTATTTATGTTCTGTTTAATGATGATTTATGATGTAAATTCTTTTGTTTAATGTTGGTAAAGGCGCTGTTTGGTATTTAATTTGATTTATTTTTACCTTTTTATTCATTCATTCATTCATTTTCTTTTCGGCTTAGTCCCTTTATTAATCTGGGGTCGCCACAGCGGAATGAAGCGCCAACTTATCCAGCATATGTTTTACACAGCGGATGCCCTTCCAGCTGCAACCCATCACTGGAAACATTCATATACACCCATTCACACACATACACTATGGACAATTTAGCTTACCCAATTCTCCTATAGCGCATGTCTTTGGACTGTGGGGGAAACCGGAGCACCCGGTGGAAACCCACACCAACACGGGGAGAACATGCAAACTCCACACAGAAATGCCAACTGACCCAGCTGAGGCTCGAACCAGCGACCTTCTTGCTGTGAGGCGATTGTGCTACCCATTGCGCCACCGCGTCGCCCTTTTACCTTTTCAGTACCTGAAATAAAAAAGACATCAAAACATCTTCTGAAGGAGCTTTGGTTTATTTAATACAGAAATATTTCTGGATTTAGTGATCTGCAAGAAATATTGTACTGTGAAAGTTTTTATTTTTTATTTTCTTCTAGTAGATTTACTGTGATGTGAAGAGAAATAATTAAAAAAAGCTTTGAAATATATATATATATATATACATTTTTAAAATAAGGTTTTAAACTTAATACATAGAATCAAACAAAGTATAATTGACCTTGTTAATGAAGATATCAGCCTGTATGTATTACTGTATTCATTTTTTTAGTTTGTATTAATGATTAATGTCAGTCATATTCAACATCAAAAAAAAAAAACACTGGAGATTTTGTTTTATTTTATTTAAAAATATATATTTGTATGTAATTATTTGTTTATTTTATTTTTAGTACAGTATTTAAAAGGGATAAACGCCAATCACTTGTAACAGAACTCTAGAAAATATTGGATATTATATTTATTATTACTAATATATTTCACATTTGTCATTTTCAAAACATTTATACAGTGGTCTCTGCTAAACCAATTTATTAGAATTAATTAAAAAAATATGTTGCCAGCGGCTATTTGTGCATTACTCCAATTGGAGGAGGTATAAGGGGAGAATAGCAGAAAATAAGAGTGAAGAAGTTGAGAGGGATTTCAGAAAATATTATAGTCATGTGCAAACAAAACACAGTGATTAGCACTGTCACCTCACAGCAAGAAGGTCGCTGGTTTGAGTCTCGGCAGGCATGTTGGCGTGGGTTTCCCCCGGGTGCTCCGGTTTCCCCCACAGTCCAAACACATGCGCTATAGGTGAGTTGAATAAACTAAATTGGCCGTAGTGTAAATGAGCGTGTATGGGTGTTTCCCAGTACTGGGTTGCAGCTCGAAGGGCATCCGCTGTGTAAAACATATGCTGGAGAAGTTGGCGGTTCATTCCGCTGTGGCGACCTCTGATGAATAAAGGGACTAAGCCGAAGGGAAATGAATGAATGAATTTTGACAAAAGAATAAATGAAAAAGTACATACATCGTTGAGAATAAAAGTTCATTACAGCGAATCTGGCTATGACGAAGGTTTAGCTTATGAATATTAACGAGGTCGTGGAGTTCCTTCGTTATCTTTCCTGTGACAATAATGCATAGATTAATGAATATTCATGAGCTAAACATGTATAATTCAGCTTATTGGCTAGTTTGTCATAATCCGTCGCCTTTTCAGCAAATCAGGAACGCCTCTTGGCTGTACGTCACACAGCCTAATTAATATTAACTATGTTTGGTCACGTGACGGCTCTCCCACCTGTCATTCCTGAACTCAAACACAGGCGCCTGTTTGGATCGAACTGATAACCACATCAGTTACAGCCAGCATGATATTTTTCTGCGTTATACATTAATAATCTGCTTTTATTGTTTTAGATACCCTTCTGATTAGACTCAAAGAGGTTTAGAGGCACCGCGGCTCTTCAAGACCGTTATTTTGTAGTTAACGGTAAATTATGTCTGCTGTGTTGAGGAGCCTGACTCGTTGGGTAAGTGTTTTTTTATTGAATATTATATTCCCTTTTTGATGAAGTTGCTAATAAGTTTATGAATCGCATGTGTAGGCTACTGAAAGCAGGACAGGTCAGGAAAATCACCTGTTTCTTACGCTCGTGCTTAACTGGATTAGACATCATTGTTTCCTCTGACAGTCAGTCAGTCAGTCAGCAGTGCGGCGGGTCACTGCAGTTCAGTTCAGCTACTGCGCATGCGCACGTTATTGGACAAATCGAATTTCTCTTAGTTTTAGTTTAAAAATTATAATAATTAAATAAACACACACAGACGGATGTTTGTTTTTGTGATTTGTGGGGACATTACAAACGTTTTCTATTGTTTTCATACTGTCCAAATTGTATTTTCTATTGCCATACCCCTACCCTATCTCTAAACCCAAACCTCACAGGAAAGTCATTTTGTGTGATTTATAAGCTTTTTGAGAAATTAGGACATCAGCAATGTCCTCATAATTCACCACCTTTTTGTAATACCTGTGTCGTTATACAGATTTGTGTCCTGATATGTCACAAAAACACACACACACGCACACACACACACACACACACACACACACACACACAGAAGCAGTAATGAAAGCAATGATGTTTTTACTATACAAACTGTATATTCTATCCCTCTACCCCTAAACTCAACCCTTAAAGAAAACAATCTGAATTTTTACATTTTTAAAATACTTAATTCTGATGTATAAGTATGTTTACCTGTGGGAACCTCAATTTTGGTCCCCATGTTTAAGACTGTTAAGTACCAACCTGGATATAAAAACAAGTACTCACACACACACACACACACACACACACACACACACACACACACACAGTATTTTATTTAAAGTATTTTAGGCAAGTGCATTACAGTAACTGTAGTTAAATTACTTTTTTAGAAGAACAGTCATTTAATTACAGTAACTATAGTACTTTGTAACTAATTTCGACAACTGTATAATTTACAGTAAACTGAATTCATTATTAATGCAAAATAATGCAAGATGCTTAAATGTGATGGGAAACATTTAATTATATAGTCTAATTCAGTATAAAATATGTAAATAATATAATTGTTATACATGCCACACACACACACACACACACACACACACACACACACAATGGTTTGTTCTGTAGACAATCAAAACAAATATTGTTTAAGCGGGCTAATAATATTGACCTTAAAATGCTTATTGACCTTAAAAACTGCTTTTATTCTAGCCAAAATAAACCAAATAAGACTTTCTCCAGAAGAACAAATATTATAGGAAATACTGTGAGAAATTCCTGAATCTGTTCAACATCCTTTGGGAAATATTGGAAAAAGAAAAAACAATTCCCAGGAGGGTGAATAATTTGGACTTCAACTGTATATCCATAACACGGAGCACATGGCTGATCTGCTCCGCTGGTCACATGACTGCTCAAGGTGACAGTAGTATTAAGTTGTTTACAGCAGACTGAGCTCAGATCAGATCTCACTGTAAACCCAAGAGTCTAATTCATCTCCTGCTGCTCTCGTAGATACAATCTTAATATCTCTGAGAACGCTAATATCCATCAATAATAGATTCTGTGTGTAGGAATTCATCAAATAAAGCTCATTTCTCTCTCTTTTGGTATCTACATACTATTTAATAACATAGCATAACCTTATTAAACAGATGTCACTGTCATAAACAAGCCTATTAAAATGATAGATGTCACTCTCATTACTGTAACCCTATTAAATGAATGATAACTGTCACTCTCATTACTGTAACCCTATTACAGTGAGAGCTGCCACTGTCATAATTATAACCATAACCCTATTA
>CAIGQW010055047.1:274461-300506 GCA_903798125.1 Danio choprae | reverse complement strand
TCGCCTCACAGCAAGAAGGTTGCTGGTTCGAGCCTCGGCTGGGTCAGTTGGCGTTTCTGTGTGGAGTTTGCATGTTCTCCATGTGTTGGTGTGGGTTTCCTCCGGGTGCTCCGGTTTCCCCCACAAGTCCAAAGACATGCGGTACAGGTGAATTGGGTAAGCTAAAATTGTCCATAGTGTATGTGTGTGAATGAGTGTGTATGGATGTTTCCCAGTGATGGGTTGCAGCTGGAAGGGCATCCGCTGCGTAAAACATATGCTGGATAAGTTGGCGGTTCATTCCGCTGTGGCGACCCCAGATTAATAAAGGAACTAAGCCGAAAAGAAAATGAATGAATTCAGTCATATGTCGATATGAAAGGAGTCATTGGTCACACTATTTTTAAAGCTATTTATAACGGTCCCTGTTTTGTTCAGTTCCATGTTTTCATTTGTCACTTGAGTTTTGTCTTGTTATTCACCGTTGTCTCCACCCCTTTATCATATTGTTTAACCTAATTGCTTGCGCTATATATATATATATATATATCTCTATTTTTATATATATTTATATTTGTCTTTTTTTAATTCATTTGGTGTCGTTCGTGTCCGTTACTTCCGGGACGTCTGAGTGTTCTCCCCGTCTGTGTTTTGTTTAATTTGAGTTCAATAAACAGACTGCATTTGGATCCTCACATTTGTTTCACTCCTTGCGCTACACGTCAGACGTGACACTATTAATGAACCATTAACTATGACTTTGCTTTAATAAATTCCTAATTTGCTGCTTATTAATAGTTATTAAGGTAGTTTGGTTTATTGGGTATGATTAGAACTGCAATATAAGACCATGCAGGATGCTTTACAAGAACTAATAATCAGTTCATATCGTGTTAATAGGCAGGTAATACAGAGTTGTTAAATGAATGTTACCGAGTCAGTTTATACCGATCATCCTTAATATAGTGAGTTGCAGATAATCCAGATATCAATAGTACTAACAATCAAGCGAATGTAATCATTTGGACTGGTTCATGTCTAAACCTCGTTTGTTTTTAATCGTTAAACAGGTTATTTCTTCCTCTGTTGTCATTATTCACAGTTAGCCAAATTTAGAAATGTGTAAATGCACTGATCATAACTTCTCAATGAATGGAAAGCAACACATAATAACAGTATATGGGTTATAGTTTTAGATTTGTCAGTATTTTGTTCTTCTCTAAAGTCCAATTTAACTCGCATATATTTACACATTTCCCCTAATAAGATACTGACCACAGCTCAGTGGAATAAATGTTATTAATATGTTATTTGTAACCTGAAGCACCAAAACAATCCAGCAATTTATAAACCTCTGCCTTAGTTTTCTGTGTAATTTATTTTTGGCATTTCCTGTGATCGAGCATCTCGTTACTTTGCACATTTTAATTACCCATAAGATGTCCTAAATCTGAGAGCCTAGGGCAAGTAATGAGACACTCTTCAGGATGAAACCATCAAGTGCCCCTATAATAAGCGCTTTCTGAATAGTATCTTCCATATAGTGTACACTCAAAACACAGATCTGGAGTTTTTTTAAGGGAGGACAACTTAATTGCTTTATGTTCGATCAACTTAAATTTGTAAAAACCTAATCGAATTGTGTCGGGAGTCTATCAATACAGTGCATCAGGAAAGTGTTCATAGCGCTTCTCTTTTTCCACATTTGTTTATGTTACAGCCTTATTCCAAAATGGATTCAATTCATTTATTTCCTCAACATTCTCCACACAATCCCCCATAATGACAATGGGAAAGAGTTTTTGAAATGGTTGCAAATTTATTCAAAATAAAAAACCTGAACAATCACATGTTCATCAGTGTTCACAGCCTTTGCTCAATACTTTGTTGATGCACCTTTGGCAGCGATTACAGCCTCAAGTCTTTTTGATTATGATGCCACAAGCTTGGCACAGCTGTCTTTAGGAATGTTTGCCCATTCCTCTTTGCAGTACCTCTCAAGCTCTATCAGGTTGGATGGGAAGCGACGGTGTACAGCCATTTTCAGATCTCTCCAGAGATGTTCAATAGGATTTAGGTCTGGGCTCTGGCTGGGCCACTCAAGAACATTCACCGAGTTGTTGTGAAGCCACTCCATTTATATGTTGGGGGTGTGCTTTGGGTCATTGTCCTGCTGGAAGATGAACCGTCGCCCCAGTCTGAGGTCAAGAGCACTCTGAAGCAGGTTTTTGTGCACGATGTCTCTGTACATTGCTGCATTCATCTTTCCCTCTATCCTGACTAGTCTTCCAGTTCCTGCTGCTGAAAAACATCCCCACAGCATGATTAGCCATGGTATTAGCCTGGTGATGAGTGGTTCCTGGTTTTCTCTAAACATAACGCCTGGCATTCACTCCAAAGAGTTCAATTTAGTCTCATCAGACCAGAGAATTTAGTTTCTTATGGTCTGAGAGTCCTTCAGATGCCTTTTGGCAAATTCCAAGCAGGGAGTGGCTTCCGTCTGGCCACTCTACCATACCATACGGACCTGATTGGTGGATTGCTGCACAGATGGTTGTCCTTCTGTAAGGTTCTCCTCTCTCCACAGAAGAATGCTGAAGCTCAGACAGAGTTGCCATCGGGTTATTGATCACCTCCCTGACTAAGGCCCTTCTCCCCCGATCACTCCGCTTAGATGGCCGGCCACCTCTAGGAAGAGTCCTGGTGGTTCCAAACATCTTCCACTTACGGATGATGGAGGCCGCTGTGCTCATTGGAACTTTCAGAGCAGCAGAAATTTTTCTGTAACCTTCCCCAGCCTTGTGCCTCGAGACAATCCTGTCTCGGAGGTCTACAGACAATTCCTTTGTCTTCATGCTTGGTTTGTGCTTTGACATGACCTGTCAGCCCTGGGACCTTATATAGACAGGTGTATGTCTTTACAAATCATGTCCAATCAGCTGAATTTACCACAGGTGAACTCCAATGAAGCTGCTGAAACATCTCAAGAATGATCAGTGGAGACAGAATGTACCTGAGCTCAATGTAGAGCTTCACGGCAAAGGCTGTGAATACTGATGTACATGTGATGTTACAGGTTTTTATTTTTAATAAATTTGCAACAATTTCAAAAAACTTTTTTTCCATTGTCATTATGGGGGATTGTGTGCAGAATGTTGAGCAATTAAAGGAATTTAATCCATTTGGGAATAAGGCTGTAACAAACAAATGTGGAAAAAGTGAAGCGCTATGAACACTTTCCGGATGCACTGTATAGTGGTTTTGTGAATGTAAATGATCTTAAAGACAGGATAAATGGAGGTATTGTTTCCTAAAATAAAGGAGTTCTGAGCTGCCTTAATTCCTTCTTTACTTCCTGCACAGATCTACATGGATTCGTAACAGATTTGCATTACAGCAGTCTGTGGTCTTCAGTGTGTGATGGTATGGTCCCTCAAACACTCTAGATGTAGTTGAAGCCCAGAAGAGTTTGGTTGAGATGTCAAGTAGATGCAATTTTCTGCTGCCAAAGTAAATCCACTTCGTGCTTCTGAAGGATGAGGATTGGGTTTGAATCGGTAGTGTAACCCTTACGGTTCATAAGACTGCATTCACAAATGAAGACTTTGGAGCTAAACTTCAGATATGGTATTGAATGTTTGCTTTCCAACACATGCTGTAAAGGGTCAACCATTGACAACAGAATGAGCCATCTGACCAGTCAAAGTGGAGAAAGGTCACCTGACCAATGGGGGAAATGTAAGGCTATCTGACCAGTCAAAGAGGAGTAACGCAACTGACCAACTGGAGCAGTGTAGGGCTATCTGACCAATCAGAGCGGAGTACGGTCACCTGACCAACTGGAGGAGTGTAGGGATATCTGACCAATCAGAGTGCAGTAAAGTCACCTGACCAATGGGAGTAGTGCTATTTGACCAGTCAAAGAGGACTAAGGTCACCTGACCAAGCAGAGTAGTGTCTGACCAATCACAGAGGAGTATGTCCAACTGGAGAAGTGTAATCCAACTGGAGAAGTGTAATGATATCTTACCAATCAGAGTAAGGTCATCTGACCTACGAAAGCAGTGTATGGCTATCTGACCAATTGGAGCAGAGTACGGTCAAGTGACTAATCGGAGCAGTGTAGGGCTATTTGACCAATCAGATTGGATTAAGGTCAACTGACCAATTAAAGCTGTGTAGTGCTATCTGAAAAAAATCTGAAAACTGCAGTGCTATCTGACCAATCTGAGTGGAGAATGGTCACCTGACCAATGAGAGCAGTGTAGCGCTATCTGACCAATCAGAGTGGAGTAAAGTCACCTGCCCAATAGGAGCAATGTAGTGCTATCTGACCAATCAGAGTGGAATAAGTTCACCTGACCAATTGGAGCAGTGTAGGACCATCTGACCAATCAGAGCGAAGTAGGGTCAACTGACCAACTGGAGCAGTGTAGGGCTATCTGACCAATCAGAGCAGAGTAAGGTCACCTGACCAATCGAAGAATTGTAGGACTACCTGACCAATCAGAGTGCAGTAATATCACCTGACCAATGGGAGAAATTAATGTCTATCTGACCAATCAGAGTGGAAGTAAGGTCAACAGACCAATTGGAGCAGTTTAGTGCTATCTGACCAATCAGTGCGGAGTAAGGTCACCTGACCAATGGGAGCAATGTAGGGGTATCTGACCAAATAAGAGGGGAGTAGTCACCTTACCGATCAGTGTAGTGCTTTCTGACCAACCAGTGCAGATTAGGGTCACCTTACCAATCGAAGAAATGTAGGGCTATCTGACCATTCAGAGTGCAGCAAAGTCACCTGACCAATGGGAGAAATTAATGGCTATCTGACCAATCAGAGTGCAGTACAATCAACTGACCAATTAGTGTAGGTCTATCTGACCACCTGTAGGGCCATCTGACCAATGAGTAGTTTCTTGGAAAGGCGGGGTTTAGAGAGAACAGATCCTTGAACCAACCATTTCAGACACTGAAAAAAGAGCTGACGCTGCACTGGATATGAGGATATTAAAGTGTTTTTGACCTTGGATGGATGGAAACCAATTTGAGGAGACTAATCAAGAGTGCTTTAAACAGAGAAATAGAGCAACTCAAATGCTCAGGCTAGAAAGCTCTGATTAAACAGCCTGAACTGCTGACTGCAGTCTCATCATCATCATCATCATCATCATCATCATCACCACCACCACTAGGAAAGATGAAAGGAAACGAGAGATAAAAATCTAAGTATTCCCACCACACAGCATGTTACACGATGGCACAAATTCATTTACACTTGCAGAACTAAATCTCAAATGAGGGCACACAGATTACACTCAATAAGATCATTTGTTATTTTTACAATTTTGCATGTATAACAAATAAACATTTAAAAAAAAAGAGAGATTAGAATGATGTACAGTATTCTGCTGTGCACACCACTACATCCATGGTTTCTGTCCAATGGGAGCTCCTGGAGGCAGGACTGCTCATTGGCTGCTGCAGCACGTGGGGGAGTGTCAGGAACAGAGGAGAACGGAGGATTTCTCATGAGTCCAGAAAGAAAGAGGAGGAGGAGGAATGCTCAGCCTTGCGTGTGTGAATGTGTTGTGGATGAAGGGAGAGAGAGAAAGAGAGAGAGAGAGAGAGAGAGAGAGAGAGAGATGGAGGAGAACAAGCTCAGTTGCTGTAGATCTGTCCTTCAGGAGGCTGCGGCAGCTTCATGTTTTCTTTGCACATCATCAGTCGTCGCAGCTCCTGCAGGACCACGCGGATGCTGTACGAGTTCTGCCACTTGGCCAATGAGGATACAGCGCGCATGTCAACCTGAGAACACAGTCACATTTTATTGGTCACATACAGGTAAAGTCAGAATTATTCACCCTCCTATGATTTCTTTTCCTTCACTTATTCAAGTATTTCCCAAATGATGTTTAACAGATTCAGGAATTTCTCACAGTATTTCCTATAATATTTTTTCTTCTGGAGAAAGTCTTATTTGTTTTATTTCGGCTAGAATAAAAGCAGTTTTTATTTATTAAACCATTTTAAGGTCAATATTATTCGCCCCTTAAGCAATATTTTTTCGATTGTCTCCAGAACAAACCACTGTTATACAATGACTTGCCTAATTACCCTAACTTTACCCTAATTACCCTAGTGAAGCCTTTAAATGTCACTTTAAGCTGAATACTAGTATCCTGAAGAATATCTAGTCAAATACCATGTACTGTCATCATAGCAAAGAGAAAAGAAATTAGTTATTGAAACTATTATGTTTAAAACTGTGTTACAGTTTTACAGAAGGGCAAAGAAAACACGCCTAACAGAGCCTGTTTTCTCTCTAGGTTTTTTTTTCCTTCACTTCGTCTATTGGTGAAGTTTTTTCCTCCACTGTTGCCACTGGCCTGCTCGGATCGGGACTTGTGGAGCTGCGCTTCGGTGGATTTGCTCTTCAGTGTTTGAACTTTCAGCAGTGAAACTTAAACCACACTGAACTAAACTGAACTGAACTGAACTCTGAAATCTGGACTTTACTAGAACATGTTAAGCTGCTTTGACACAATCTACATTGTAAAAAGCGCTGTATAAATAAAATTGAATTGAATAATTTTGTCTTTAACTGGAAGTGGCTTTGAATCTGGCTATAAATATTAAAAAAACAAAACCAATAATGAAGTTGACTAACAATCAGACGGTCTAAAAAAGGTGAAACAAGTAAAAACAGCTCACTAACAATCTATAATGTACATGACAGCACGTGGTGTAGCAAAACATGTCTTCAGAAGAGACATACACATACAGCTGCTCACCAAAACCCTTCAGGAAATACAGTTGAAGATAATTATTATTATTATTATTATTCTTTTCAATATTTCCCAAATGATGTTTAACAGATTCAGGAATTTCTCACAGTATTTCCTATAATGTTTGTTCTTCTGGAGAAAGTCTTATTTGTTTTATTTCGGCTAGAATAAAAGCAGTTTTTTATTTTTTTAAGCCATTTTAAGGTCAATATTATTCGCCCCCTTAAGCAATATTAGATTTCCATTATCTACAGAACAAACCACTGCTATACAATGACTTGCCTAATTACCCTAACTTTACCCTAATTAACCTAGTGAAGCCTTTAAATGTCACTTTAAGCTGAATACTAGCATCTTGAAGAATATCTAGTCTAATATTACGTGCTGTCATCATGGCAAAGAGAAAAGAAACCAGTTGTTAGAAATGAGTTATTAAAACTATTGTTTAGAAATGTGCTGAAAAATCTTCTCTCCATTAAACAGAAATAGGGGATAATGAGAAAACAGCAGTTAAAATAACATTTCAGGCAAAATCTGGTCTAGTGGCATTTCAGAATACAAAAGTAGAATCAAATGAATTGATTATAATAGTTCTGATGAAAAAGAACTGAACGTGATGAGAGCAGAAGTGAAGTATTAATAACTCAGCCGTACTCACCACACCATTGGAGTTATGCACTCCATTCAAGTTGATCTTCGTCACAAAACGGACAAAAGGGGGCGTTTCTGGGTATCTTGGTCCACATTCTACTCTGAGGCTGTACATCCTGTTCTCATAGATGGTCTGCGTGAAGTAAACAAAAACACAATTATTAAATAACATTACACTGATCACTCCTATACTCAGAGGCACTATATTACGCAAGATATTTTCAATAAAATACCCCAAAAACGGGCCTCACAGTGGCACAGTGGATAGCACGTTCGCCTCACAGCAAGAAGGTCGCTGGTTCGAGCCTCGGCTGGGTCAGTTGGCGTTTCTGTGTGGAGTTTGCATGTTCTCCCTGTGTTGGCGTGGGTTTCCTCCGGGTGCTCCGGTTTCCCCCACAAGTCCAAAGACATGCGGTACAGGTGAATTGGGTAGACTAAATTGTCCGTAGTGTATGAGTGTGAATGGGTGTGTATGGATGTTTCCCAGAGATGGGTTGCAGCTGGAAGGGCATCCGCTGCGTAAAACATATGCTGGATAAGTTGGCGGTTCATTCCGCTGTGGCGACCCCAGATTAATAAAGGGACTAAGCCGAAATGAAAATGAATGAATGAATACCCCAAAAACGCCCAGAACAGTGTTATATATTTTGCTGACTTATGCACTTGCATTATCAAGATGTTTGGAAGAATGTTAAAATTCGGAGAAATTATACATGTTAAAAGGTGCAGTATGCAAGTTTGACACCCAGTGGTTGAACTAGGTATTGCATTCCTGGATCAAAACACAGGCAATCGCAGGTTGCCAGATTGACGAAATCAACAGGAGTGTGCCTGACTATCGAGCCTATAGGCTGATTTAAGGCTGATTTGAGTCGTGTTCTAACTAAAAGCAATGGCATACGATAAAAGAAATATTCTTCATATGACAATGATCACCTCAGGTGCATCTCATGTGCTTTATTCAGTGTTAAATGCTAACAATGTGAGTTTGATGCCATTTTACATGACATTTATTGCCGTACTACTGAAAGCAGCAGCAGATAGCTCACCTCAGATCTGGAAAATGAATTAAACCTTTAGAAATTGAACTTCAGAACTGTGACTCAGTGCAGACCAACACATATCAGTGATTCAACATCTACATTTAATAATGTTAAAGAGGTTTAATATGTATCCATTAGATTATAAACCTTACCATTTCATGAGCGAGTGCATATTCTGTGCTTCTGAATGGCTGTATTTAAATTTCTGTGGTGTTTCGTCTGGAGCAAACAGCCAAATTACTCATCGCTGCAAATCTCGTCACGTAGCGTGTTGTTAGGAAACGAGGTTACAATGTAACCTGCTCACCTAATGTTTACGCTCGTGATATTTATATTATTTGCGTATTAATAACCTCATGTGGAGCTCTGAATCTGTGTCTCATTTCAGGCTCTGTTACTGTCCACCGGAGGTCGCATTTCGGTCTCGGACGCATGCTTTGAGAGCCTTCCTGAATGAATGAATGAAATACGTGGTTTTCCACCAAGGCAACCTGGGGTGCTGAAATATAATTGGCTAAACTGGCAGTGGGCGGGTTAAAAGAACCAAAACAAAGACAGACGTTCCGGCACGTAATGCACATTTTCAAAGCAGAATATCAGCATCGTTTTTCAGATAAAGATAATATCTGCAAACATATTATGGTATTATTATGCTTTAGAAGAGTAAAAAACGTACATACAGCACCTTTAACTAGTGAGACGGCGCGTGTGCTGTGTGTTCATGCTAATGACATCACACACCCTCGATTTCTGGTTTTGTTTTCCAGAAAACGGGGGAAACAGCAACATTATATTTATGGTAGCTCCTATTTGATAGTTTGGTCGTTTTTGCACTAGTTTGGCAACCGTTAAAGGCTTGAATTTTCCATTAGTAAAAAACATTAGTGTCCCATTTGGGTTGGCGCTCCATTCATATACTATGCTGTTCAGTGTGTAAGTACATAGTGCGCCATTTCGGACATAGTGATAGTGTTCTTCCTCTGGTTAACAGCACACAACAGTGATGGGTTAGGGGTCACTTCAGAATTTGTTCCTGATTTAAAATATGTCATTTAATTGCGAGTAGTATTGAAGATTTTAGGATTCCCCTATTCATTTACATAGGGTTTTGGTCTTGGATGAACTACCCGGGTGCAAGTGAACAGACTTTCCTTAAAAGGGACTTTGATTGCGCATGTCTCTCATCAGCAATTGCTCTTTATTGTTCACTTCCGTATCTTTCCACCTTACTCTGCTTCATACTACCATGATAATAAGCGTGTAATACTTTAGCTCATCCATCAACATGATTTCTTCACGCGGTCATCAAACTACACCTTTGTTTGTTGAGAATATAGTGTGTATTCACCCTCTAGTGGCCAAAATTACATCCGGTGCCTTTAGAAACAAATTAGCGGAGGCAAAGGTTAAATTGGGCCAGGAGAATCAGGCATATGCTGGTCACTCATCTCTTTTCATTTTCAACAATACAGGCTATATTTTTAAACCCATCTCTTTCAGACCATTTCGAGTAATTAAACACATTCCCTTTATAGCACATAAATAAGGTTCACCTCTAAAGTTTACAAGAACATTTCAAGCTTCTGTAAATCTTCAGCAGCAATTACAGTGATGGTTTACACTCTCGCTCAGCTACTTTGGGATTAAATGCAAGTCTTTATGCAAGTCTTAAATGAAAGTTTAATTTGCACTTATATTATGCACCTTTTCCTTGCGCCTCATGATGTGTTTCATGAATTAAAGGAGTAAAAGCCATTAAACTGTAAACAAATAGTGAAATGTTTTAAAAACTAGGTCTAATGAGGTGTCATTATTCTCCTCGCAGTTCATTCATGAAATATTGAACAGACAATTTTCATTCATTCATTCTCTTTTCGGCTTAGCCCCATTATTAATCAGGGGTTGCCACAGCGGAATGAACCACCAACTTATCCAGCATATGGTTTTTACACAGCAGATGCCCTTCCAGCCGCAAACCAGCACTGGAAAACACCCATACACACATACTATGGCCAATTTAGCTTATTCAATTCCCCTATAGCGCATGAGTTAAGACTGTGGGGGAAAACGGAGCACCCGGAGGAAACCCACGCCAACATGAGGAGAACATGCAAACTCTACACATAAACACCAACTGACCCAGCCGGGACTCGAACCAGCGACCTACTTGCTGTAAGGCGACAGTGCTAACCACTGAGCTACCATGCCTCCCGAATAGGCAATTTATAACAGTTAAAAATTATTTTCAGCAGGACATGAAAGCCCTAAAACCTGAAACGAGTCTGTCTGCAGAAAAAATATGGATGAATATTGAATACTACTGTAAATAAATCTGAAGGAAATAATCTGGAGGAACAAAACAGAACAAGCCAAAGCAAGCGGTCACGTTAAGATACTAAGCATAATGTTATTTTCATGATGGTTAAAAACAAAGCCAAACACACCTCTCACCATGAATAAGAATTACATGTAGCACAACCTTGAACCTTTAGTGATTTGTACGCAATTTAAAACACATTCATCACATGTGGATGAAGATGAATACAGAGAACTGTGCGCAAGTTGCAAGTTTATTTCGTTCCAAGGATCCAATCTTCAGAGTTTAGCAACAATATGAATAAGGCAAAAAGATAGTCTACGTCTGCATTAGTCACTACTGAATCACTACTTAGCAAAGAACACGTCTGCTACCTTTTGTGTGTTATTTGGGAAGCAAAAGCCATTCATTTTTAGCCCTCACAAAATAAAAACAGGTCAATAGGCTGACATCCTAGGGCTGTGTCTTTCTTTCAGGCTAGCAACATGCAAGTGACAGAACCGGTGTTGCAGCTTAATACTAGTAACACAAAATATCGCACTAAGCCTAAAGGCCAATGTATACTTATGCGTTAAGTGCATGCAGCTGGTTAGCCTTTGCACATCCACATACCCTTTGCCATAGCTTGATGCGCACGTAAAAAGCATCTTTGATGCTACAAAAACATTTAACTACAAGTCATCAAGACGTGTGATTGTGATTTGGATCTGTGATTGGTCAGCTTAGTAACAGTACAAGAGTCAATGGGACCAGAGTGAGGACAACAAGTGTTGATTCCCATGAAGGAGCTGTGGATGGAAACTGTCTTTTACTGTCTATTTTATGATTAAATTTAGAGTTGGTCAATTATGGGAAAAATCCTAATTACGATTCATTTGGTAAAAATCCTAATCGCAGTTTATTTAAAATGGATTACGAGAGGGTCATATGACCAAAACATTTGTATATTTGTACATGTATTAAGAGTTTAGATGCAAAAACATCTAAGTGCCGTCTGAAGTTTTCTTCTAAAATGGGCATTTTACTCACGCTCGTGTGTGTATGTTCAGTAAATTCACTTTTATAGCAAAAAAATCATTATTTTTATTGCCTTCAAAGTTAAATAACTGAACATAAACATAGGAGGTTGAGAAAAATGCTTATTTTAGAAGAAAATTTCAGACGGCACAAAGGTTTTTGCATCTGAACTCTTGATAGAGATTGAGAATTGTGAAATTTCATGATTGTTGAATACATATACACATTATATGAGCAATATCACACTCGTAGCAGTGCGATATGGCTGTATATCAGCACTGGTGGTAGGCATGCCTTAGTGTCCCACCAGTGACGATATACAGCCATATCGCACTGCTACGAGTGCGATTTTGCATTTATACAACAGTTGGACGGCATAATAGTGTATATAAAAAAGAAAATCAAACACGGAGAGTCAAAAAACCCTTTTGTATTAGGAACTACTTTCTTCCGCCATTCATTCACATCTGCAGCTGACATCCGAACAGCAGAAGCCGTTACTAATTCACCAACGTTACTTTAGAGCTAGTGTTTGAGGGATTCTCTAGCGTAATGTCTAAAATGATGACAAAACAAGAAATTTTTGCTGACAATTTAAGATAAGGCTGAACGTGGCATGAAATGTCATCCATCTACAGAGATATCTCCCTACAGTATTAGTCTATTACAGTCTACAGTATTTCTCTGTTGCAATCATGAGATCATAATAATTAACCCTGAAAAAAGCAGCGCAATCACTGCCAGATTGCTGTTGTGTTTGCGATAAGGAAAAACGCTAAACACATGCAGGCATTTCTTCTTTCTTTCTGCCAACACAACACACATTACTGATACGCGAGTCCCATCTCACACACAATACACTACAATTATATGGTATAAATACAGCACTACAACATACAAAAGAGAGAGATCGACTTAGAAAGTCACTTCCAGTTTTATAATGATTTCATCAGCTGTAGTTAGAAATTACGCAGTTTTAATCTAAGGGCTTATTATGCGGTCCTGTCGCCATCTTGTGGATGGACAACGTCAACCGTCTTTGCTCAAAGACAGGTTAATGGCCGCCGACGCGTTGTCTCTCAGAAATTTTAAATATTTTAAAATAGACACTATCCTTATAAATAGTTGCAATCTGCATAGTTGCAATCTAAACGACTACATTCTCCACTAAAAAAGCCTCAAAAGTACATTGTTGTCCAACAGCAGCAATATTTGTCAAACTGTAGCGTGTCCTCTGCTTGTTGCTGTATGTGGGCGGAGTAATACACAAGGGTGAAGAGGCTGGATGAGTGCTGTTACTGACAGAATATCGCACGCCTATCAGATCCAAGAACCAGACAGAACTGTTTTGTGTGTGTGTGTGTGTGTGTGTGTGTGTGTGTGTGTGCGCGCGCATGTATGTATGTGTATGTATGTATATATACACACACACACACACACACACCTTGTTTTTTTCGGTCAATAATTGAGCTACATCTACATTAGTGCTGCATGCATTTACAGCATAACCCCAAAACACTGGCAAAGAAACAGAGAAACCCCACAGTCTACCAGCGAAGTGTTATTGCAGAGCAAAGCATACAGTATCATAAATGGCATTGGCTACGAGCAAGGTATCCATGAGGAACGCGGATCACTCAATGCAGAAGTATAAGAGTTTTTTAAAGGTTCATGAAGCCCTTGACTACTTTTGAGATTTTTACATTTATGTGTGTTAAGGATTAAGATAACGTGAACTAACACACGTTAGCTTTAATTAAGCGGAAAACTGGATAATTCTGAGCTTTTGTCTGTAAATTTGTAATCTTCTGAGTTTAAAATCGTCATTTAGGTGAAAATCGCTGAGGTAGCACTCAACTGCTAGTGGACTGATGAAGAGTCGGTGTCTCATCGCTATTTACGGCGTACGTTTACATGGATGTCAATACTCTGATTTTAATACGATTAAGACATTACTCTGCTTAAGAGTCTACCATGTAAACAATGATTTTTGATGACCTTAATCCAACTAAAGTCATAATCGAATTAAACAGAAATGGAATTAAGACGCGTGGAGTATGTCGAATTTAGTGTCACTATTGAAGTGCAGTACATGGAAACACCGCAATCAAACTATTACTGTCATGTAGGACTTTCCGTTGCGTTTTGCGACAGGATAGTCCATACATCCATACACACGCGGCTGTTTGACACTATTCTCTGCACCTACCGAGTCAGTAAAGGACCACAGACACACACATCGCGATACGCAGAAGTTTTTTCTTTCCGTTCGGCGTGCAGTATCAAACTCTATTACTCTATTACAACACCCCTCTTCTACCAGTCCTTACTTCATACTCTCATCCAATACCTCAGTTTGTCATGCATGAAATGTTCCTGAATGAAAGTGAAACTGCCGAACTGCAGTTAAAGTCGACAAATCAAAGATGAAACACCCGAAATAGCATGAAACTCTGGAGGAAATGTTGGATAGTGCAGTGACGCAATGCCGTTAATCGATCTATGTGTTATAACAGGTAAAACGGGATCATGAAAGAAACATTCAAAAAGCAAATCATGTAAACACCATCATATTACTGTCTTACTCAGATTAAGGCAAATAATTCGATTACTGAGGTCCATGTAAATGTGTTTTTAAACCTAAACGCCCATTATGTAGCATTTTCTTTAAATTCTGAGGTAGACTTGAACTGAAAGAGGTGGGTTTCATGACCCTTTAAACGTGAACTAATAAAAATACAATAGCCTTCTTCATCCACAAGAATAAAAAGCAGTGCACTGAACTGACCCTCGGGGGCCCGATGATCATTCCTCTCCAGCGTGTGAGGGTCATGTCCTCGTCGTCCTCCAGACCCCAGCTCACCGTCCCGTCTCCAACACCCTTCTGACCCTCCTCAAGCTCCTCCAGCAGCCGGAAATTACGGGGGACTTTCACGCCTGCAAAAACACACACACACAATAACATGATCATTCACCGCTGAAATAATGCACAAAACAGACACCGCAGGGGAAGCAGAGCTCCAACAACCATAAAACACATGACAAAATGTAAAATATGAATCCATTAACCCTTAAAGTCATTGAGCTGGAGTTCCTGAAGGAAAGCATAAAGACTGACCGCCTTTTAACTAACAAACAAAGGATTTAAGACACAGATTTAGCAGAGCATGATAACAGATACCTAGAAAAGTAGAAAGTGGGTAGACAAACTTTACGGTGACTTGTGAAAGCCTAGTTTGAAGTAGTTTTAAAGTTTAAATAATTGAAGTGGTTTTTAAGAAGCTTGAAGTTTGAAACAGTTGGCACTAGTGTTGTCACTATACTGAAATTTGGGACACTGGATCTTTTTAAAGCCGTGAAGATCAGTGGATTCATCAGCGAATCGCTCGTATGTCAGCTTATAAACAGACCAGCTGATCTTCGCAGCTTTAAAACGCTCCAGTGTCCCTGTATTTGTAGTTACACTCGGTAAACAGCGATGAGTTCAGTGAACTGATGACCTTCCCGGCCAATCACAGTCATTTCTGTTAAGCACGTGAACACAATGGCAAATCCGCGCTGTTTAAGAACGCGGTCAACAGAGCTTAAATGTTAGTGGGAAATGGACATTTTTAACGTTTCAGTGCCGATTGGTATCGAATTCCAGTATAGTGATAACACTAGATGGCACAGAGGCGTTTTCAAAGCTTTTATTGTGCATTCTGATTGGTCAGTCGTGACATTTCAAGATAACAACCACTAAATAACACAATAATATGTAGGGGATAGTATATGCTCCATTAAGTCAATTTCGTTTCTGTCAGCTTTGTGTTTTTGACTGTTTGGCGCCATCTTGTGTCTGAATAATGCGCAGGTTAGTGTATACTCCACCAGCTGTTTTAGTTTGTGTTAGCTTTGTGTTTTTGACTGTTTGGCGCCATCTTGTGTCTGAATGATGCGCAGGTTAGTGTATACTCCATCAGCTGTTTTAGTTTCTGTCAGCTTTGTGTTTTTGTCTGTTTGGCGCCATCTTGTGTCTGAATAATGCACAGGTTAGTGTATACTCCATCAGCTGTTTTAGTTTCTGTCAGCTTTGTGTTTTTGACTGTTTGGCGCCATCTTGTGCCTGAATAATGTGCAAGTTAGTGTATACACCATCTGTTTTTGTTTCTGTTTATTAAAGAATTAATAAACTTTTTCAGCTCAGAACAATGTTTTGCGTCTCATTTTTATGTTTGGTGGCAAGTAGTCATGTAATAAGCGAGAATAAAGTACATCCAGTATGGTTGTTTTTACAGAATAGAAGCCCTTCAGTCTTATACAACAGTGCTGTGCTTTGCACCAGGCTGCCGATAAACCTGTCGGGCTTCATTCTGCGATAACAATCTCCTTTATCCCTTACTTAATGTTTAAATTGGATCGCAAAACACTTACTACTGTGATTTATGTATATTTTGTATATATTGTGTGATTCTCAGTCCCTAAACTTGACCTCAAAAGAATATCTATTTGCTGAAAAACATTTTTGAACACTCACAAATAAAAGAGTAAATGCTCTATTAATTTTCACTAGAGGCAATTGATTTTAAATAGTAATGCTATATGATGAAAAATTCAAAGACAGACCTTTTGGGACCTCCGAGGATTAACTTAGATTGTATGTGATTTTGCCGTACCCTTCAGTTTACATTAATTCAGATTATTTTTTTAAATAATTGTATTTGATAGTAGAATTTTGTGCAGAAAAACTACAATACCCATCATGCTGTGCAGAACAATCCACCAGAGACATAAAGAGAAAAATGAAAGATTTATTTAGTTCCGCCCACCCCAATGAAGCACCATTAACAAAAAATAACTTCGCCAATCTCAGAATATTCAATATTTTAACTTTGATCGCATCATTGGCAATGCCTCATGGGATTGTAGTTCTTTCTACGAGTTAAAACACAGTCTTGTGTCTTTTTGTCCAGATTTCATATATTTTTTTTGTTTCAAATCAAAGTTTGTAATGCCGTGGTTTGGTTCATGGCTTATAATGCTTTAACAAAGACGTTTTAAAAATCTCTGGGAAAAAATAAAGGGGAAAAGTACTTTGAGAAACAGTGCTGCTAAAAAGCACTAATACACACGCTATAATACGAAACCAAAACAATTGGATGGTGCTTCATCAAAGGTTGAATTAAGCATGTGTCCGTGCAGTGAAAAAAATGTGTGTTTTTTTATATATGTAAAACAAAAGTGGGCTAGTTTTACTTCTGCTATTATATTTATATAAAAAGGCCACAAACCATGAAGCTAAAGTATGTGACTTATAAGAAATTACTTAAAAATATAAATGGTTTTCATAGGAAATTACATCTGTAGGCGTGTTACAGACACTACAAAACACTTATCAGTTTATTAACACTAGTTTCTTGGTTTAAAAGGAAGATGTTACGTGTTTTTAACATTAGGGTCTGAAAAGAGCACTGGCTGTGTCTCATATTAGCGAGTTGCCTACATAGACAGCACTATGGCTAACATTCTCAAATCTTAACGAATTGACAAACGTAAGATTTTAAAACATCACTCAAGTTCACCTGTCTCGAAACACACCCAGAAGTGCAGTCTAGCTAGACAGCTCAGAAGGTTTTGAGACACCGCCACTGTATTGTGTTGCTTCACTATCATGACGCTGCAGTTGAATAAGCTACATGGCTAACCAACAAAATAAGCATTTTACATTAAAAATCTGTTGTATATTTACCCCAAAACATCAAGAGCGATGTACGTGGATATTAGCCCACATAAAACAGACCCAAACACAAACTCCATCGACATTAAACGCGATAAATGCCACGGTTTTGACAGGCTAATGCTGTGCAAACACACCCACATGAATGCCGAGAGCCTAAACACAGCAACACGGGTCGATACTTCAATGAAAGTACACTTCTTCCACGACTTACCTTATCATAACGCGCGTTTTGCATACAGAAGAAAGAAACAATCAGATACAAAGGCAGTTTTTCATAAATTTACCTGATCCGGCGGCGGCCGCCATCTTGTTGCTCAGCAGCGGGGACGCGCCAACAGTGAACAATCGCCTCATGAATTATGCATGAAATAATCGGCGAACCTGGAAATTGAAGTTCAATATAGTGCGCTTATATTAGTCATCATTTTCAACTGAATCTACTGTAAACTATTGTAAATATACTGTAGTAAATGCAGTCAGTTCCCTTAGCTGATGTCCAGTTTTTTAATTTGTTTTAAAAGTTATCGATATATTGTTATATTTTATACAATATTCACATTTTGTTTTATAAGCAGCAGAATCTTAGTGTTTAACAGAGTTTGTTTACACCACAACTTTAACTGTAACGTGGTTTATTTTTTAATGTCTGGTCACATTTTGGTTGTCGAAATCAGTAACTTATCAGTAACTAAAACTAACAGAAAATTATTAAATTAGAGATTAGTAATAATTGTGTGAAAATCAAAATACGATGAATGAATAAATAAATAAATACCCTAAAGGCATACTAATAGAAAGTCAGTGTTGTTGTTTATTAGCCAGATGGAATCAAAATTACATTGCACCATTCAAACTAAAAAAATGTTATCACAATAACAACTGATGTGCACATAGTAGATTTATTAGTAGCTAGATAATACCCATCATGCACTGTGAGGGGTAAGCGGAATTGATTTCTTCATCTTTCACTATGCTAAGTCATAAAGAATGCAGGCATTAGCCCCACTAGCTCTCGAATGCTAAGCAAATACTCTTAACATTTGAGCTAATTCATCTGTTTTGGTGGTCTCTACAGTTCAAACATAGAGGTGTAACTTAAGATACTTTAAAAAACCCATTATTACACAGCCCTGTCAGATAAGAAGATCAATCATTTCATCACTACTGTATCCTGTCAAACAAACTGAAAAGATTAGCACAAAGGCTTTAGCCCTGAACTTTGAATTTGCTTTGAATTTGCGTCGTAATAGGTCATGTTGGTGGACTCAGTATTGAATAGTAAGATTATAAGGCGATTACTAATATAGACAAGGTGGTTAAAATTAACAAAATATAATATTTTATAATAGCAACCTAGCAAACAGCTACAAAATCTGTAAAAACATATCAAGTGTACATAACAGATGTTTTTTTCAAAATATTCCCATACATTTGTCAAGTCACCTTTATTATAATGCTTTATACTACCACACGGAAGCCAAAAGCAGCTTTACAGAGACAAACAGGCGAAATAGGGCAATATTAGCAACAGCATGAAGTTCAATATAGCTTTAAACAGTTACTCAGAAAGACAGCAAAGTTATCAGTTCAGTGTTAATTCAATACTGATGCTAATAATGTTGAAGGGTGGGATTCAATTGTAAGGTAGCCCTACAGACCCCATCTGAACCACATGAGAAAGTACTAGAGTAATTAATAGTAAACACTATATTGTTTTTCAATGTGTGATATAGTGTAGTATACTGTATAAGTATTAACAACAATTTGTTGATGAATGCTCTAGCATACCGTAGTGTTAACTACAGTGAACTGATAAACTGTAATAAATACTGTAGTTTAGTTTTCACTACAGTAAACTGGTGTATTGTAGTTCAATATAACCATGGCTGTAGAAAACTACAGTATTGTGGAATTTGTTTATATTACAATAGTTGTTGTATTACCACTACTGATTAATTCAATTTCTATAGTATGGTTTAACTGTAAGTTACTAGGGGCAGCACAGTGGCGCAGTGGATAGCACAATTGCCTCACAGCAAGAAGGTTGCTGGTTCGAGCCCCATCTGGGTCAGTTGGCATTTCTGTGTGGAGTTCGCGTGGGTTTCCACCGGGTGCTCCGGTTTCCCCCACAAGTCCAAAGACATGCGGTATAGGTGAATTGGGTAAGCTAAAAATTGTCCGTAGTGTATGAGTGTGAATGAGTGTGTATGGATGTTTCCCAGTGATGGGTTGCAGCTGGAAGGGCATCCGCTGTGTAAAACATATGCTGGATAAGTTGGCGGTTCATTCCATTGTGGCGACCCCAGATTAATAAAGGGACTAAGCCGAAAAGAAAATGAATGAATGAATGAATGTAAGTTACTATAGTATTTATTTCTTGTGGAAAGGAAGTAAAGGTTACCCAAACTCCAAGAGGGGACAGAAAAGGAGAATTTGTTTAATCTGAAGGATGCATTCTCACTGCAATTCTGACTAGTAAAAGCAATATAATGACAATTTTATAATTACTAAAAGTTATAATAATTGAAAAAATGCTTTTAAAATAATTAATCAAGGAAGACATTTTATAAGCTCCCAATCTAAACTACTAGATCTGGAAGAATACATTTAAAATGCTCTTAGTTGGCGAAGATGTTTGCGATGAATTCTCGAAACCGCTTGGCGTATTGTTCAGGATGAACGGTAGAGATCTCAGCCCCGGCCTGTAAATCCAAAAAATTTAATAACCAATAAGAATCATAGCAATAAACGCATTTAAAGTTCAGTTGAGTCTTTTTAAAATAAAGTAAAACAGCATTGAAAGAACTGCACAGTAAATCCTGATGTTAGACTTACTCCATGCTTGACTGTTTTTGCGGCATGAGCTGCTCTCTTCTTGGTGTCATACTGGGTCAGAATATCGATAAGACCCATGAAGTAAACCTCTCTGCATGGAGCACCTACACCGAGAAGAGACCAACAGATTCTGTGCAGCTCAAATGATGTGATAGAGGAAACACATAATGGACATTTACTTTGTGAGGAATGTTAAAAATTACAACAACAAAAAATAGAATAGCAAAACCCATTATCATTGATTAATCTTGAATAGGTTCAATGTGTTTTATTATATCAACATTGCTCATTTATTCATTTAAGGGTCCTGTAAAAATGTAAATAAAAAAATGTAGATGTTAGTTTATGTCTGTTGGTTTTAAGGATATCTATAAGCTAGTGTGCTTCAAAACAGCGACAAAATTCACATTTAGAAAATATAAAACTGATATAAACATCCAAATCTTGCACTTTGTCACTTCCGCCTGAATGGATCAACGACTTTTTCGATGTCACCTCATACTTCAGTATCTCATCAAGTCTTCTGACCAATCAAATGCTCTCTAGTGTCTGACATGCCCCGCCCCATTCTTCTCATTTGCTGTTCATTTGATGCGCTTGAGCTCGACCACTCTCACAGGTAAAGCTGTGATAAAAACCAAACGCTATTGGCTGTTTTTAAAAGGGGAGGAGCTACTGTTTGTCCTGCCCTCTCTTCATGTTTCACTTGAGATTACGTCAAACATCGAATAAAAAATGCACATTTCACAGCACTTCACGGGACCTTTAAACCAAATGAAAGCTGCATGAGGTACTTTGAGCTGAAATCTTCCGGACACATGTTGACACCTGAGAGTTTTGTCTAAAAAAGACGAAAGACTAATGCTTTTTGTAATGCAACTCACCATCTACGCTCTGGATGGCATACACATCAACATACGGGTCAAACTCTCCTGGACCGAGAGGTTTGTAGGAGCTCATGTATCCCGCAATGCCCTCAGGGGACATCCCGAAAGAGCCCACCGCTGGAAGGTGGAGATCATTCTCTGAATCTTCTTCCTCTTCGCTTAAAGAGTCCTTCATCTCCTCCTCTTCCTCCTGCTCTGCTCTCCCGACATCATGAATGCCCAGCAGAAGACTGTAGTCCATGATCTTCAGACGCACAAGAAACTGCAACACACACAGATGTCAAAATGATTCGCCCTCCTGTGAATTTGTTTTTCTTCTTCAAATATTTCCCAAATGATGTTGAACAGATTCAGGAATTTCTCACAGTATTTCCTATAATATTTTTTCTTCTGGAGAAAGTCTTATTTGCTTTATTTCGGCTAGAATAAAAGCAGTTTTTAATTTTTTTAAACCATTTTAAGGTCAATATTTTTCGTCTACAGAACAAACCACTGTTATACAATGACTTGCCTAATTAACCTAACTTCATCCTAATTAACCTAGTTAAGCCTTTAAATGTCACTTTAAGCTGATACTAGTACTGTATATTGAAAAATATCTAGTCAAATATTATTTACTGTCATCATGGCAAAGATAAAAGAAATTAGAAATTAGTTATTAAAACTATTATGTTTAGAAACGTGTTGAAAAAAATCTTCTCTCTGTTAAACAGAAATTGGGGAAAAAATATACAGGAGTGCTAATCCCTCTAACTTCAACTGTATATATTCATTCATTCATTTTCATTTCGGCTTAGTCCCTTTATTAATCTGGGGTCGACACAGCGGAATGAGCCGCCAACTTATCCAGCATATGTTTTACGCAGCGGAAGCCCTTCCAGCTGCAACCCATCACTGGGAAACATCCACACACACCCATTCACACACATACACTATGGACAATTTAGCCTACCCAATTCACCTATATCGCACCGTGAGGCCCCTTTCAACTGTATAAATTAATATATATATACCAACCAACTATAAGGCTTTGTTCAGACCAGATATTAAGATGCATTTTGGTAAATCACAAGTAGACAAGAGAAAGAGACAGTCATGCACATCTGGTATTTAAAGGCGCAGTATGTAATTTTGGCCACTAGAGGGCATGTATTCACCACAAACAAAGGTCTAGTTTGATGACTAAGCATGGAATCATGGGAGTTTTGGTCTTCATCATCCTACGGGACTTCTGCAGAAATCCTGTTGATGATGAGTAAATTATTCAACACTTATTATCATGCTAGTATGAAGCAGAGTAAGACTGAAAGCCGTAAAGTGAAACAAGAGAAACACTGAGGCAATTGCTGATGAAAGACGAGGGCGCCTGTGGCACAAAACCTTACAACGAAAATGCATGAAATGCTACTCTAGCAGTAGCTCAAACTTACATTCAGTCAAAGAAGAAAAGGGAACATCTGGAGGTCCCCTGTGGTACTCGAGACTTGGAAAACACTCCTGCATAGAGCTCTCAGCCCCGCCCACACTCATAACAAACTGACCAATCACAGATCACTTGTGCTCGATGTCACAATAAAGTGTAGTTACATTTTTTGAGAGGTTTTAATGCCTGTTTTAATACAGTGTTGTGTGAAATAACCCCTTTGGTTCAATATCTCGGATGAAAACACTCTTCAAAATTCATTTTCAGGGACATTTGTACTGAACTGAAGGGAATAACTATGACTACATCAACTTTCTACCACTATTTTGGTGTCTGCATCATTTGCCTATTCATCCCTGTGAAGTGGCTTTAGTAAAAGTGGCTTGACAACATTATATCTTTTATATTATTCAAAGAAAATGGGTGTATTTGGTTGTGAGAATGCCCTCAGATTAGCCATGTGTAAAAGCAATAAAAACATATTTCCACATATAATGAAACACAATGTCCATTTGAATGGGATTAGTAACTATCAAATCCTTCAATCTTCTCACCTCTACATCCCTGGTGAGTTTATCCAAAAGTTTTTCCTTCTCCTCGTCACTGATGTACACTCGCTGCATGTTATTTCTGAAATCCACATCCTTGAATGTAGGCAGTTCTTTCACCTGGGTTTTCATATTATTGTATTATTTATACATATTAATGAAACATAATGCAGATAAACTTAACATAATCTCATCCTTTCTTACCTTTTCTTTGTCACTTGCTTCTCGAGAAACCAATGACCCCTATAAAATGACGCAAAAAATGATTGATCCTTCCACTTCTTATGTTCTGCTGTGTTTTGAATGAACTAAAGTTGCAACAATTCAATTCCTCACAATGGAAACCAATTGGCAAAGAAAGGTGTAAACAATGAGTAAATAATTAATTTATTCAACACAGGCTCATTCTGATTACGTACCCCTGTATACATTTCTGGAGAGCGCCAAATACGTCCCAGGAGGTACGCTTTTTTGCAGTTTTTGTTTCCGCGAATCCACCAGAGGGCGCTGTGTACGCTTCTTCAGATCTCATATTTCTCTCGCGAGTGTCATTTGTGCCTGCTCTTTCCGCGTAAATCCACCAGAGGCCGCTGTCGACTGACTGACTGACTGACTGACTGACCCACCCTCCTCTTTCCCTAAACCCAACCGACAGTGTTTTCAAAAGCAATCCTGATAAAGAAAAGCCCTCGTGGCTGCCTGATTTTTACCACGTTTTCATATCTTACCACGTTCTCACCCTGTTATTTACTTGTTTATTACATTTTTTGGCTTTTGTTTTTTTGTCTTACCTGCTTTCTGGAACTGTTCTTCGCCAGACTCAAACCCCGTCGTTGCGGTCAACTTCTCTCGGCATCTCAAATCCGCCGACATATGCGGCAAGCCACTGGATAAACTGGTAACAGCAGAAAAGCCGTCCATGTGGAGGTAAGCGGTCAGCTGGTAGCACGAAAAGGAACGGTGTCATACCGTCCCGTTGCGTCCGCTTTAAAGATTAAATGAAGCCATACGTACTTCTGGCTACATACTTCGCGATCTCCAGAAATGTATACAGGGCTACGCTTTTGTCTACCTTGAGGTCATATTTTCTGTGGATTGTTAGTCGATGGCTGAACATATTCCTCATGACTAAAAGGTATGTGTCCTCATTGTCCACAGTGACGCGGTACATGCCGAGGAATTGAGGAAGTAATGTGCTGCCATGACATGTTACGATGTGCTGAGGGGAAAAGGAGAATCATTATTCGGTTGAAAGAATGGTCTAGGTTCAGTAAATTGTTAATTGCTAAGTGAACAATCAAGCTATATCTCAATAAGTATATCACGTTATACATTGTTTATGTACATTAAGCTGCTCTAGTTTGTGTATTAAGAAGAAATATATCCATCCAAACAGCATTCGGGATTATCTGAATAGCAGCTGCTTGGTTAATGCTGTAAACAATGAGAATCCACACTCACAACACAAGCAAATACACAATCACTGCAAATACTCACAACACATGCAGAAATGCGATGCAAACACTCTCAACATAACTAAATACAGAAATGTGCTGCAAATATCTAGCAAATACACACCGTGCAGCCAAATACTGAACTGAAATGCACTTTTTGAAACACCATTCAGCACCTGATGATATTCTGAAAGGATGTTGTGCATGTCCTCCACCTCTTCACTTGAGATTTGCTTGACAATTAGTGTTCGGTCATACGATTTCAACAACAACAACAGCGCTGCTTCCTCACCCTTGTCATCCTTTACTGGAGGACTTCGCGTTAGAGAAACCTGAAATATACATATGGAAAATTGGAAACAAAATCAAAGTCATGCCTTATTAAATCATATCTAGCAGGAATAAATAAGGTCAAATTTGTAAAAAGTATTGTTGTTAGAGAGGAGCCAAACACAATATAACATGGATGATGAACCTGCAGTCTTTTTACACGTTTACAGGAGGAAAAACATTATCTAACACAGCTTTAAAACACTCGCAGATCTTGTTTTGTTTGTTACTTACTGAGTAAATGAGGCATGAGCTGTAAAGGCTCCGCCCTCTTCTGGACAGAGGGCGGGAGCAGCAGTTAATTTGCATTTAAAGAGACACACCGTACACAAAAACAGTGCATTTTACTTCTACCCGAAATGGGGCATTTACAGCATGGAGTAATAAACCGTGAAACCTTATAGACACATATAGACTTATATTACATCTTGTAAAAAGTGTATAATGATACCCAGTTAAAGCAGTGTATTTTTATGCATGCTTTATTTGGCATTTCAGAGTGTGTAAGCAGAGTCCATTGGAAATGTTGAGTTCATGTAGTCTCAGAACACATGACTTGGATATCCGATGAACTTTGTTAAAGGATTGAACTAAAATTACAAACCTACAATAAAACATACACGATATTGGAAATATTACAGCTAAAACAGCCGATACTGTGCATCATTTTAAAATAACTGGGTTATTTAAATATACTGAACGGGTTATTATTTTTTTACAAACCCAGGAGAACGTACTAGCTAAAGAATATCTGTCTTAAAGCTGTACTGAACATAATATATTCACATGGATACAGCTTATTCACGTATATTCAGTTTATCCACATCACAGTCATTGTGCCATTACAGGGACATTTCATTCATTCATTTTCCTTATGAATCCTTACTTTCCTTATGAGCTTAGTCTCTATTTCAGAGGTCGCCACAGTGGAATGAACCACCGACTATTCCAGCATATGTTTTACGCAGAGGATGCCCTTCCAGATGCAACCCAGTACTGGGAAACACCCATACACACACACACACACACACACACACACACACACACACACACA
>CAIGQW010055047.1:224371-240727 GCA_903798125.1 Danio choprae | reverse complement strand
TCTGTCAGCTTTGTGTTTCTGACAGTTTGGCGCCATCTTGTGTCTGAATAATGTGCAGGTTAGTGTATACTCCATCAGCTGTTTTCATTCTGTCAGCTTTGTGTTTTTGACTGTTTGGCGCCATCTTGTGTCTGAATAATGTGCAGGTTAGTGTATACTCCATCAGCTGTTTTAGTTTCTGTCAGCTTTGTGTTTCTGACAGTTTGGCGCCATCTTGTGTCTGAATAATGTGCAGGTTAGTGTATACTCCATCAGCTGTTTTAGCTTCTGTCAGCTTTGTGTTTTTGACTGTTTGTCTCCATCTTGTGTCTGAATAATGCACAGGTTAGTGTATACTCCATCAGCTGTTTGAGTTTCTGTCAGCTTTGTGTTTTTGTCTGTTTGTCTCCATCTTGTGTCTGAATAATGCACAGGTTAGTGTATACTCCATCAGCTGTTTTCATCACTGTCAGCTTTGTGTTTTTGACTGTTTGGCGCCATCTTGTGTCTGAATAATGCGCAGGTTAGTGTATACTCCATCAGCTGTTTCCGTTTCTGTCAGCTTTGCGTTTAATTAAATAGTTAATAAGCTATCACGGCTCAGAACAATGTTTTGTGTCTAATGTTTATGTTTTGTGGCAAGCAGCCTTGTAATTTGTAACAAGCCTTGTTGTTTTTGCAGAATAAGTCTTAAGAATAAGTCTTTTTGCCTTCAGTCTTATACAACAGTGCTCTGCTTTGTGTCGGGCTGCCGATTAACCTGTCAGGCTTTATTCTGCAATAACAACCTACTGCATGTACTTTATCTCTTATTTAACAATGAAAATGAATGAATGAATGAATAACCTGAGTTTGGTACTACAGACGGCACAGCAGAAGCACTTTTTGTGGTAAATCTGCTGATTGGCAACTAGTCTCTCCAGCTGGTAAACAGTCTGTTGGCAGGACACACATCTGTCGGGGACGGCCACTTGAAACGGCTGTACAGAAAAACACAACAGTTATAAACATCTCTTCCTCAATGCAATTCACTATTATCATCAGTATTAACATCTGATTACAAGTTATCAAGTCTGATTGGCAGTTAAAGGACTAACGCGTGCAGTTATATTGAGATAAATGCACACCTAAAGTAGTTCCGGCAGGTTGTTTGAGCGCATTACAGCTCCATATCATTGTTATTTTACAGCTACAACAGTCAAAAATCACATTAAAAAAAACAACAGAAGGCTTTGGATGAGAAACTTTCAGGACAAAAACCTGACAAATGTCTGAAATATACATTATAATACATATAAAACAGTGGCTTTAAGTTTGGTAACCATATTGCAGTTTGAATTTTGCCTTTGAATTTGACTATTACTTATTAGTGGCTAAATATTAATGAGTTTTCTGCAGGTACAGTTAAAGGCACAACATGTGTGATTTGCTCATTAAACAAAATCCAAAAAACACGAGAACAGTGGAGAACTAGAACATATTTCCTGTCATGTGTACATTATTCATCCGAAAAGTTTTGATAAATGTTTAAATCCAGATAAATGAACCTTTATCAAAACACAGTGATGAAGCACTTCGACGATCATCAAATGCTTAAAACTTAAAAAAAGTAAATTTTCAAAGCTATACGTTGTATTACATCATCTTTGCTTCAAAATACAAATAAAATCAACATGATTTCTGTAGTCCTGGAGGATGACGAAGACTACAAATCCCATTATTCCACACTTAGTCAAAGTCATCAAAACATGCCTTTGTTTGTTGCAAATACACTCCCTCTAGTGGCCAACATTACATACTGCGCCTTTAAATCTAAACAGAAATAGTATAATAAACAGAATCAAGACCACAGACCTTGGTGACTTTATGAAACTCTTTGTTCTCCGATAAAAGAGTTTCAGTGCCGGGACTCGATGCGTGTACATGCTCTCCTAAAGGAAGCACAAACACACACACACACGACTGTATAATTCTGTACTGAATATTTAATATCTCTATGATAGTTTCAACAGTAGTACTCTCCATCCACAATTTACATCACTTAATTGACGCACTGTTTAATTACATTAATAATAGCTTCATATGCTTTACCCTCACATTAATGACTATTTATGAAATCCGCTTATGGTTTTAGATTCATACAGAATGAATGAACTCACCATTGATCTTTGCGATGCTTGTTCTAGGGACTTTGCTCTGTTTTTAATCAGAAAAATAGAGAAGAAACAAGCAATGAGAAATACGGTGGTAAGCTTGTTCAGTCATAAGACAAACATTTGAATGCTGGCACAAATATATTCATGAAAGCTTGTGGTATTTTGGGATTTTTAATGTTTCTGAAGGTGTCTTCTGCTCAGTAAGGCTGTTTCGATCATCAATAATACAGTAAATGTGATACTATTGTGCAATTACATCGGTCAAGTCTTCAGAATCACATGATTGTTCAGAAATCATTTTAAAGATGATTATTTAGTGGGCGACGCGATGGCGCAGTGGGTAGCACAATCACCTCACAGCAAGAAGGTCGCTGGTTCGAGCTTCGGCTGGGTCATTTGGCATTTCTGTGTGGAGTTTGCATGTTCTCCCCGTGTTGGCGTGGGTTTCCTCCGGGTGCTCCGGTTTCCCCCACAAGTCCAAAGACATGCGGTACAGGTGAATTGGGTAAGCTAAATTGTCCATAGTGTATGAGTGTGAATGAGTGTGTATGGATGTTTCCCAGTGATGGGTTGCGGCTGGAAGGGCATCCGCTGCGTAAAATCATATGCTGGATAAGTTGGCGGTTCATTCCATTGTGGAGACACCAGATTAATAAGGGACTAAGCCAAAAAGAAATGATGATTTAGTGTTTAAATACTATCAGTTGTCAATTACTAACAATGGTTCTTATTATTGTTATCATTCATTCATTCATTCATTTTCATTTCGGCTTAGTCCCTTTATTAATCTGGGGTCGCCACAGCGGAATGAACCGCCAATTTATCCAGCATATGTTTTACGCAGCGGATGCCCTTCCAGCTGCAACCCATCACTGGGAAACATCCACACACACTCATTCACACACATACACTATAGACAATTTAGCTTACCCAATTCACCTATACCGCATGTCTTTGGAGTTGTGGGGGAAACCGGAGCACCCGGAGGAAACCCACGCCAACACGAGGAGAACATGCAAACTCCACACAGAAATGCCAACTGACCCAGCCGAGGCTCGAATCAGCAACCTTCTTGCTGTGAGGCGATCGTGCTACCCACTGCGCCACAGTGCAGCCCCAGTATTCATTTGAAGTAAAAATATAGTGCATTATAAATGTCTTTAATGTCACTTTTGATCAATTTATGTTTCCTTGTGTTAACCTAATCAATTTATGTTTCATTTTCAGCATTTATAACAATCAGAAATATTTCTTGAGCATCAAATCATCATATCAGAGCGATTTAAAACATGCTGAAAAATCAGAAATAAATTAAACGTTACAAAAAATTACAGTAGAAAAGGTATTACTTCTGTTCTTACTCAAATGAATGAGCATATGTTTTAATGTTCCTTAGACATTAGTGCACAACTTCATTCATTCATTCATTCATTTTCATTTCGGCTTAGTCCCTTTATTAATCTGGGGTCGCCACAGCGGAATGAACCACCCAACTTAATACATAACATCATAAATCATATTGATACACCTTGATGGGGGAAACAACAGTGAATTCGGTCATATTATATCATTAAAATGAAATAAATCAAATCTGTGCATGTGTACTTCTTTATGTTACATTGTACAACAAAAGTCCCCATAAGGATAGTAAAACCAGAGAATTTTTTAACACTGTGTGAAGTGGCCTTCGGTCCCCACAAGGTTAAAAATGATTAAAAACAGTATTTATCTGAAAGTGTAGAAATGAATTCTTCAACGTTTGTGTTTGGAGATAAAATAAAGACATATTTGTTCAGTATAAACCAATATATGTCTATGGAAAGTCCCAAAATCACTGACAAATAATGTGCAAGTGTGTGAGTATGAGTGTGTACATTGTATTCCATAAGTTTTTGGGGAGATTTTTTGGGGTCCTCATGAGGTAAATGGCTCATAAATCAGACAGAAGGAAGTATTTTGAAAAGGTAAACATGCAGATTGTTTCTTGTGAGGGTTGGTTTAGGGGTAGGGGGAAAGATTATACATACAGTATAACGACCATGCAAAGTCTACAGAAAGTCCCCATAAAATGTGTGTTTGGATATATGTAGTTTATGAGGACATGCTCTTGTCCTTGTAATACAAAGCTCTTATTATACAGGTATATTATAACAGACTTATTATAACAGGTCTTTTGAGGTCTTTTTTGGGTTGGGTTTAGGGAAAGAGTTAGGGTAAGGTGTTTTTTTACAGTATAAAATGCATTAAACCTATAAAGTAAGGTCCCCATAAACCACCAATTAGTTTGTTTCATTTCAACGTACCTTAAAAATATTGCGTAAATCCAATGAATCATTTTTTCATTTTCATTTTCAGTGCGGTTTTATCAGATAAAGAGAACACATATCCTACCAATGTCTGCCCATGACCAGCAGGTGGCGTCATCTCCTTGTGCTCAGCGCTGAAAACACCGTCCTCTGCTTCTGATTGACTGGCCTGAATCAGAGAGACAATTATTATTATCATTATTATTAATATTAATGCTTAAGCAGAGTAAACGGCCATCAAAACATGCAAATGTATGCTATTGAAAGATCAGAATACACTTTCTCTTACGTCTTATCGTCCCACATGAAAAATACCATAGTGATTTTGAAATGACAGCAACGTGCACTGGTAACTTTACAATAAGGTTGTATTAGGTAATGTTATTTAATGCGTTTACTAAAACGCACAAACAATGAGCAGACATTTATCATTGGTTCATGTTAGGTAATAGAAATAAACTTGTTCATCATTAGTTCATGTTAACTCACGGCGCATTAACTAATGTTAAGCAGCATGAATTGGGTGTTAATAATGCATTAGTAAATGTTGAACTATCATTAATAAATGCTGTTCATAATTAGTACATGTTAGTAAACACATTAACTAATGAAACCTTATTGTGACCAAGTGTGTAATTGAATAATTGAATATAATTGAAGTAACCAAGTGTGACTGGTGTATTACATACTGTAGCATACTGTAGCATTAAACATAGTGAACTGATAATAAATACTGTAATATAATTTAGTTTTAACTACAGTAAACTGTAAGCAATATGTGCTATAGTTGTAGAAAACTGCAGCATTGGGTCATTTGTTTACCTTGCTATAGTTGTACAGTAGCAACTATAGAATCACCAGGACAGATTAATTCACGTATCTTACAATAATAAGCTTCAAAAACATTGTAGTATTTACTATTCACTCTTCATACAGCAGGGTATATCATCTTTACATGATTCAGCTGTTTCTTTGCATCTGTACCCACAATAAACATACTCACAGAGCGGGAAACTGAGGCCTGCTTGCAGACTGCTAGCTGATATCTGGTCAATCTGTCTTTAATGGAGCCGGTGCGCTTCAAAGGGGATGTGCCTGTCACGAAGGATAATGTTTTCACTTACTCAAACAGAAAATATTGATGAAAGTGCGATGCACCGATTTTTGTTTTGTGTGTGTGTGTGTGTGATTTGTGTGTGTGTTTACCTTTGCTGGCCTTTTGTGTGTCTGCATCCTCTGAGCTGCCGTTCGCTTCTGTTTGCACCTAAAGAATCAGGGGAAAAAAACTATGTTAACAAGTGACAGACTGAAAACATACAGTGGGGGAAATCAGTATTGAACACGTCATGTTTTTTCCTGGGTGTAATATTTCTGAAGGAGCTGCTGACATGGAATTGAAGCAGTTTTTGGTAAACACCCAAACAATACAAACATAAAAATAAAACAAAACAAGTCTGAAGAATGAGTTGTGTGTTATAACAATAAAATGACAGAAGGAGAAACTCCTGAACTACTGAAACGTGTTTAATACTTTATATAAAAGGCTTGTTTAATGGCGTTAGCTTAAAGACGCCTCTCATATGGAGAATGAAGTCACATGCATTGCTCAGGTGTGAGTTTCTCAAAGACTTCAACAGAGTCAAAATCTTGATGGTTCTGTGGATCTCGTCTATCAAATCTGAGCTTTATTTTGTATTCTGTATTGGATTCGGGTCAGGTGATTGGCTGGGCCATTCTACAGCTTGATTTTCTTTCTCTGAAAGCATCTGAGAGTTTCCTTGGCTGTGTTTTGGATCATTGTCTTGGTGAAATGTCCACCCTGGTTTCATCTTCATCCTCCTGCTAATGTAGATGTTGGACTGAAGCAGCTGATATTCATTTACACTGAGGAAGGGCAGAGGCTTGCTGAAGAACTACTGAGAGATTTCAGCTGCTGTCTGGGCTTTCACTGCCGAACTACACCTCCCTTTCTTCATGCGTTCAATACTTGTCCCCTGCGTCATTTCATTTTATTACGCATAACTTCATTTGTAAACTGATTAGATTTGTTTTCTTTGCATATATGGATTTCTTTGGTTGTTACCAACATCCGGGGAAGATATCAAGTCAACGGCACCTTTAGTAATATGTTTTCTGGTGAATGATTCATTTATTCCACAGTGATTCCACTTAGATAGCACATGTACGTCTGAAAGACGTATTTTAAAGGTCGCTTGGTCTGAAAAACATCTGCTGTGTTCAAAGGTCTGATTAACATCTATAAAAGGTCTGCTTTAGTACATTTTAAATTTTAGATTTTCTAAACTTTAAAACACCTTAAAGACATTTCCTAAACATCTATTTAACATCCATAAACATACGTCAAATAGACATTTTGGAGCAAACATTCTAATAAATACGTATTTCAGACGTAAATACACACATTCAATAGATGTCTCCATGACAGTTTATCCTTATTTAGATTAGTCTTTTGAAGATAGACTACAATTCCCTTTTTTCTATACAGAATAACCTGAATTAAAAAGTATATCCCATGTTTCCCTATTATAATCGCAACAAGGTGGCTTTACGAAGACCAACACAAGAGGAATATTCATTCATTCATTTTCCTTCAGCTTAGTTTCTTTATTCATCAGGGGTCGCCACAGCGGAATGAAACTTCAATTTATCCAGCATATGTTTTATACAGCGGATGCCCTTCCAGCAGCAACCCAGTACTGGGAAACACCCACCCACACACACTCATACACTATGGCAAATTTAGTTTATTCAATTCCCCTATACCGCATGTGTTTGGACTTGTGGGGGAAACCGGAGCACCCGGAGGAAACCCACACCAACACGAGGAAAACATGCAAACTCCACACAGAAATGCCAAAATGGCCCAGCTGGGACTCGAACCAGTGACCTTCTTGCTGTGAGGTGACAGTGCTAACCACTGAGTCACCACGCCACCCTCAAGAGGAACAAAACTTAAAAACAAAAATGAGCTTTTAAAGGCCTTTCTGAGCTCAAGCGCCCTAACCATCATACAACATTTTCACCAAAAAACCCCAAAAGTGGATTGTAGCAACGTCTGCATCTACAACATGAACATAGAGTGTTTGAATAAACCAGGTTACATCAGCGAGAGAGAAAGCCGATCGGTGTGCAGTGTGAGAAAGCTTTTATAGTCCTCCAGAGACCTGCTGGGCTTTAAGGAGGCCATACCAGTCACATGAAATCATCAACACTGCAAACAAATCTCACATGAAGCCAGCGGATGGAGAACGGGGGAAGGCTGTGCTCTCAAGGTGAGCAAGACAATACGGCTGCACGATATTAGGAAAAAACAGACATTGCAATATTTCGTTTTTCTGCAATATACAGTTGAAATGTGAATTATAATTCTTTTTTAAATATCTCCTAAATTATGTTTAACAGAGCAATTTCTCACAGTATTTCCTATAATATTTTTTCTTCTGGAGAAAGTCTTATTTGGTTTATTACGGCTAGAATAAAAGCAGTTCTTAATTTTTTAAAACCATTTTAAGGTCAATAATATTCACCCCCTTCAGCAATATTTGTTTTGGATTGTCTACAGCTGCAACCCAGTACTGGGAAACACCCATATACACTCATCCACACACACACACACACACACACACACAACGGCCATTTAGCTAATCAATTCCCCTATAGCGCATGTGTTTGGACTGTGGGGGAAACCGGAGCACCCGGAGGAAACCCACGCCAACACGGGGAGAAACTGCAAACTCCACACAGAAATGCCAACTGACCCAGCCGGGACTCGAACCAGCAACCTTCTTGCTGTGAGGCGACAGAGCTAACCACTGAGCCACAGTGTCGCCACTAATTACATCATTCATTCATTAATTTTTTTTCCGGCTTAGTCCCTTTATTAATCTGGGGTCGCCACAGCGGAATGAACCTCCAACTTATCCAGCATATGTTTTACGCAGCGGATGCCCTTCCAGCTGCAACCCATCACTGGGAAACATCCATACACACCCATTCACACACATACACTATGGACAATTTAGCTTACCCAATTCACCTATACCGCATGTCTTTGGACTTGTGGGGGAAACCGGAGCACCCAGAGGAAACCCACGCCAACACGGGGAGAACATGCAAACTCCACACAGAAATGCCAACTGACCCAGCCGGGACTCGAACCAGCGACCTTCTTGCTGTGAGGCGACAGTGCTAACCACTGAGCCACCGTGTCGCCCCTAATTACATCATTAAAACTGTATTTAAATTACATTTTTAATTACTGTGTCTGAAAAGTAACTGCTACTCAATAAGTTATTAAATGACTTGACTCGACACAACTTAATTCAACGCATAAATGCACTTCACATAAATCTCAATGCCACATAGACAATAGAAATTAAACTCGACATAAATCACAGCCAAACAGGACATTTTAGCTTCATTGTAAAATGTAACACTATAAGATTAATAAACATTATATGTGTCAAAACACAAAACATTTCATAGCAATGACACAATTTTTTATGCATATCATATATTTACATAAATTCATAAATGAGTTCATTGTTGGGGCAGCATGGTGGCGCAGTGGGTAGTACAATCGCCTCACAGCAAGAAGGTCGCTGGTTCAAGCCCCGGCTGGGTCAGTTGGCGTTTCTGTGTGGAGTTTGCATGTTCTCCTCGTGTTAGCGTGGGTTTCCTCCGGGTGCTCCGGTTTCCCCCACAATTCCAAAGACATGCGGTATAGGTGAATTGGGTAAGCTAAATTGTCCGTAGTGTATGAGTGTGTGTGGATGCTTCCCAGTGATGGGTTGCAGCTGGAAGGGCATCCGCTGCGTAAAACATATGCTGGATAAGTTGGTGGTTCATTCCGCTGTGGCGACCCCAGATTAATAAAGGGACTAAGCCGAAAAGAAAATGAATGAATGAATGAATGAGTTCATTGTTTTGGCGGCACGGTGGCTCAGTGGTTAGCACTGTGGCCTGGGGCTGGGCCGATGAACGATATTACATCGAATCGCGATAAAATTGATGTCAATAACAATAAGTTCTGGACTTTTTTACTCTATATTGATCTAACAGCCCGTCACACAGCAGAAATGTGCAACAATGGGAATCTAAAAGTGTGTTAATATTAGAGATGTACCGAATGTTTGGTCCACCGAAAATTTATCGGCCGAAAATGTTATGCCGTTTAATGGATCCTCTAATTTTAGTGGCTTCAGTCATTGTTAACAACAGCATTAACAACTTATATCGAAATATATATTGTTATCGTTCAATATGGAAAATAAGTGAGATTGCATTTTTGCCATATCGCCCAGCCCTACTGTGGCCTCACAGCAAGAAGGTCGCTGGTTGGGCCAGTTGGCATTTCAGTGTGGAGTTTGCATGTTCTCCCCGTGTTGGTGTGGGTTTCCTCCGGGTGCTCCGATTTCCCCCACAAGTCCAAACACATGCGCTATTGGATGAACTAGATTAGCCATAGTGTATGAGTGTGTGTGTGTGTGTGTGAATGTGAGTGTGTATGGGTGTTTCTCAGTACTAGGTTGCGGCTGAAAGGGCATCCGCTGTGTAAAACATTTGCTGGAATAGTTGGCGGTTCATTCCGCTGTGGCGACCTCTGAAATAGAGACTAAGCCGAAGGAAAATGAATGAATGAGTTCATTGTTTCTCAAGCACGTTCAATCTACTTGATAAATGAATTACTCTGCTTCCCTTAAGTGAATGATCCAGAACCGTTGAATTTATATACAGCATTTAAACAAGTACATTATAAGTAACTGTAATTAAATGACCTGAAAATGAAAAGTAATCCCTTACTTTACTCTTTCTGCCAAAAAAGTAATCTAGTCAGCGCGATAGCCCAGTGGTTAGTGCAATGACATATAGCGCAACAGCGCTCCGGGCGTCCTGAGTTCAAATCCCGGCTCGTGGACCTTTCCCGATCCAATCCCCCTCTCTCTCCCACTTCACTCACTCACTTCACTCGTGATTTTATTTTAACACATTAACATGAAGCCTCGTGTCTTAACTTTCTTACTAACTAAAGACTATTAGTATTGACTGCCAGAAAGTCACATATGTTGTTCATAATAATGTAGATTGTTCTGAAAAGAGCACGAAACCTCCTCTCTGTGTCTCAGGACAGGGACGTGTCTCTTTCTTTTGTCTGTTTTGGGAGGCAGGAATCGTCTGAAACAAACGGCTCACTGTGACTGAACAATAGACCGGCTTGTGACTGAATCTCAGCCTTTGCTTCAGGGGTTTTACAGATCGTGACTCACAGCCTAAAGGCACAGACTCCACCTAGAGCTGAAGAACAGACTTTAGCACATTAATAAACACCGTAAACAGCTCGATCTGAATCTTCCAAGAACATTTTCAACAACAAAACCAACATTGAGACATGCAGAATGATTATAATTATGACTATCTTTGATTAGCTGTAATATTATTTAGCATGTTTACCTGTTTTCATGTAAGGGATAATGTACATCTAGCCAGTTGTTAACACAGATTATTACATGGCTGTCTGGAATACTCTGATTGGTCAGTCCCAACATTATGTGGTACGTTATTCCCAGATAACAATCACTGAATAACACAGTAGTAAATCACATTCATTCATTCATTTATTTTCATTTCGGCTTAGTCCCTTTATTAATCTGGGGTCGCCACAGCAGAAAGAACCGCCAACTTATCCAGCATAAAAACATATGCTGGATAAGTTGGCGGTTCATTCCACTATGGCGACCCCTGATGAACAAAGAGACTAAGCCGAAGGAAAATAAACGAATGAATGAACATTACAGCTTTATACTCAGTATATTAAAATGCATTTGTTTATTTTGGATTTCACTACAACGAATAATCAGTGCTTTGCTTAAAAATGTGTACAACTTTTATGGTTTTGCTAGTCATAAATAAGTGTTTTTCCCATCAGGTTTATGAGGGACTCTCCAGTAAGATCCACCGCACGATCAGATAACACGATAGCATGGCATTTCCGTCTTAAGATGTCGTCTAAGATAAAGTCTAGGAATGCTGGAGGAATGTTTATCAGTTTGCAGTTCTTGAAAAATTCTTAGGTAGCTACTTCTCAAATATCGGTCTAAGAAATGTATTTACTTAATTTTTTTTACATGTGCTGCTTTATTATTATTCATACTTTAACTTTTACACATTAATCCATTAATTTTTACACACTCACCTGTTCAATTGAACATTTTTAGCAATAAAACGGCAACAAATTGATTCTCACGTCTTAGTACGTCTGGCTCCATATCTGTTTAGTAATCGTTCGGTCAATTATGTTTGCCCTTTGCTCAAACTACTTATTTAAAATGAGCTGAATCAACACAATCCCGAGTTTTGTATGGGGCAACTTAATTGTTTTATGTTCAATCTACTTAAATTTGCGAAAACAATGAATTTAACTTAATGGATTTGTGTTGGGACAACATGAAGATAATGTGAGGAGTTCAGCATGTTTACAGTGATCTTTTACTATAAACAAGATAACAGCAGGAGTCAGAATCAAGAAGCTCTTGCTTTATCGGTTTCTGTTTTTGAAGATGCTACTATAAACATTATTGTCTGTAGTGTTTCATCAGCAAACAAGGAAGGGATAAAGCCTCACGCATTCACAGCAAAAAGACGAGTGTTGAATTAACTCTCACAGAGTTGATTTCAACCCTTTTTATGAGTTTCTATAGCTCCACACTTTCTGGAGTTAAATGAACATTATACAAATACATAAAAATATAACACTAAAGGTAGAGTTGTTTTTTTGACTCCCAAAAAGTGTTAAAACAACTGTTATTCATTCATTCATTCACTTTCTACCGCTTTTCCGGGGCCGGGTCGCGGGGGCAGCAGTCTTAGGAGAGAAACCCAGACTTCCCTCTCCCCAGACACTTCCTCCAGCTCCTCCGGGGGGATCCCAAGGCGTTCCCGGGCCAGCCGAGAGACATAGTCCCTCCAGCGTGTCCTGGGTCTTCCCCGAGGCCTCCTTCCGGTGGGACATGCCTGGAACACCTCCCTAGGTAGGCGTCCAGGAGGCATCCGAAATAGATGCCCAAGCCACCTCAGCTGGCTTCTCTCGATGTGGAGGAGCAGCGGCTCTACTCCGAGCTCCTCCCGGGTGACAGAGCTCCTCACCCTATCTATAAGGGTGCGCCCTGCCACCCTGCGAAGGAAACTCATTTCGGCCGCTTGTATCCGAGATCTTGTCCTTTCGGTCATGACCCAAAGCTCATGACCATAGGTTTAACAACTGTTATACATATATCATAATTGAATAAATATAATAGCTTAAAATGTACTTACCGCCAAAAACTACACCATGCTGTTAACCATTTCTCTCAGAGACAGGCTAACTTGAAATGTGTGGGGGGGCTGAGTGCTTGGGCGGAGTATCATCATAACTCCTCGTAGGAGTTAAAGCAACTCTGATAATCAACTCTTTTAAATGACTCCAACACTTGACACGATTCTACATTATATGTGTTAAAGTTACATTTTGAGAGTTGAAATTAACTCAGAAAGATTTGACACCGAAATTTCAACTCTTCAGTTTTTGCTGTGTAGAAATGAAAACATTGTTGGTTTGTCAGAAGTAGTTGACAATATAACCACAGGAGATTCAGTTGATGATAGAGTTTATCACATGCTTTCTAAAGAACAGGAAGGTAGATGCTTTTCCCTATTAAATGGTACCTGCACTGCAGGTTTAGGTTATGTTTAACACCATTTAATAATGTCAGCTATCCTTGGAATTCAACTTCTGACGCTGAAATGTGGTTTGGACATTTAGTGGCATTTAAATGAAGTGATTGAGTTACAAACAGGCACTGAATGAAACATATACAGCGCAGAAAACTCTACACTCGGTGTTTATTACATCCTGCTGTAGATGCCCGTTTTTGAGTGTAAGCAAAAACAATGCTGCTTTTGTGTGTCTCTTTAAATGCAAATGAGCTGCTGCTCTCCACCCCCTTTCCTAAAGAGGGCGGAGCCTTTACAGCCTGAGTCTCAGATATTCTGAAAATAAATACAAATATCAGTTTTTATTATCGATTATTATTTTTGGCGCCATCTTGTGTCTGAATAATGCACAGGTTAGTGTATACTCCATCGGCTGTTTTCGTGTCTGTCAACTTTGCGTTTATTTAAAGAATTAATAAACTATTACGGCTCAAAACAATGTTTTGTGTCTAATGTTTATGCTCTGTGTCAAGTATAGCTGTGTAATAAGAGGGATAAAGTACATCCAGGATGGTTGTTTCAGTTTGTCAGCTTTGTGCTTTTGACTGTTTGTCTCCATCTAGTGTCTGAATAATGCACAAGTTAGTGTATACTCCATCAGCTGTTTTAGCTTCTGTCAGCATTGTGTTTCTGACTGTTTGTCTCCATCTTGTGTCTGAATAATGCACAGGTTAGTGTATACTCCATCAGTTGTTTCCGTTTCTGTCAGCTTTGTGTTTCTGACTGTTTGGTGCCTGTTTGTCAGTGTTTTGGAACAATACTGATACTAACATCTAAAAAACTTTATTTTCATTTCATGGGACCTTTAAAGCCACATCAGATTAAACTCACAATATTTGGGTTTCCAGCCGCACACACATTTGAAGCGTACACAGAGAAAAGTCAATGTCATTTAAGCACTGATATCTTTTTGTATATACACTGACAAAAAAACAAGGTTACAGCAAAAGCACACAAAGGTCACATGAACACAGTCGGTTGTGTGTGCTAACGTAAGCAGCTGCGAAAGAAATCACATATTTATGGTACATCTGTGTAATAAAATATGACGGCAGTGTAATTTACAGCATCTACCGTTGTCTGGACTGTGAACTAGATCTGTGAACTACATTAGACAAGCAGAAAATCACTCGCCGCTCCTGACTGAATAACATTAGTTTCAACAGAACGCAATTTAGGATCAATTTATAAATCAATGAATGCGATTTATGCTAATGAAGGTCATCAGTTGTGGGTGGAGCTTGTGATGTCACACGGGGCAATCTGGAACTTAGTTATTTAGTCGTTTTCCCCATACATGATGTAAAAAGATTTTGCTAGCTAAATTTTTTTAGTTGAATCAACTTAGATAACATTACTACCACGTCAGTCTTTTTCCTGCTTTTTACACCATGATTAATGGAGATTATAAAGAAAGAAGTGAGTGGAAAAAAGCTCATTTTGCATAATAAGTGCCCTTGGTAAACTTTGCAAAGGCATTGAGCAAAACTATTATTTTTATTTATTTATTTGTCTTTTTTTTGTGAAGATCTGCACAGTTATTTTTATTCATAAAATATTAAAACCTGTTCAAAAACCCATCATCAGGCTTAGTTTATTAATATTTCCTAAATAAAATGATTGTGTGGAGATCCTCTTTGTGCTTTTTGATGAAATATTTTCTCCTGATTGAGACCTGTTGAATGTGCATAAACTTTTATTATGTCTGTCTTTGACCCCTAAATTTTCATTCAATTTGTACTAAATTAGTATTGTTGTATTTATGTAAATAAATAAACGCTTGGTTATGATCAAAGCATCTCCTTATTTTGCTTGAGATAGACTGTTATAATCAGCATTTGAAAGAAAAAGTACCTAAAAATAAAATAAAATAAATATTACAAAAAATAAATAAATATAAACATCTAATAAAGTAAAATAAATAATAATAATAAATAAATAAAATAAATGAAATAAAAAATAAATAAATACTTATAAAATATAAAAATAAAATAAATATAAACATCTAATAAAATAAAATTAAATAAATAATAAATTCAAATAAATAAGATAATAAATAAATAAATTCATTAATTCATTTTCCTTCGGCTTACACCCTTTATTCATCAGGGGTCACCACAGTGGAATGAACCGCCAACTTATCCAGCATATGTTTTACACAGCGGATGGCATTCCAGCCGCAACCCAGTACTTGGAAACACCCATACACACTCATTCACAAACACTCATACACTACGGGCAATTTAGTTGATCAAATTCCCCTATAGAGCATGTGTTTGGACTGTGGGGGAAACCGGAGCACCCGAAGGAAACCCACACCAACACGGGGAGAACATGCAAACTCCACATAGAAATGACCATTGACCCAACTGGGAATCGAACCAGCGACCTTCTTGCTGTGAGGCGACAGTGCTAACCACTAAGCCACCGTGTCGCCTAAATAAATAAATAAATAAATAATAATATCAGTAAATAAAATAAATAAATAAAAATAAATAAATAAAATCAGTTAAAATATGATTTTGAAGTGAACTTCTAATTGCTACGACTGAAAGATGTGATGTCAGTGTTAGACTGAGTGAGTGTTTTGGGATGCAGGCTGTCATCTCAACATTAAGATGGATCAAGACATTCCTGAAGAGTTTAAGGGATCGTGCAGGAATGTGAGCAAATGTCTGACTCTGCGTATGACACTGGGGGAAGGGAAGACAGTCAGATGAGGTGAAGCCCTGAATCTAATATATCCAGCAGACACAAATCTATATACATCTGTTAAATACCAAACAGTTGATGATATGATGACCTCTCAACTGGAATATTTGCCATTAGAACAACAAAGCTACTTCTGTCTAATAAATCAACAATTTGATTTAAAATCACTGGGTAATCAAGACTGAAGGTTTCTTTAGGCTTTTATAAGGTAAGCCTTATGATTATTTATACTGTAGTATGCTCTAAACAATGACTAAATAATTAAAAGTAGAGCAGTGGCAAACAATTGTTAAAGAAATCGATTCTGCAAATGCATCACTTTGGCGCTCTAGGCTAGTTTTTAGAGGCAGACTACGCTCTAGGCTGGTTTTTAACAGTAGATGGCGCTCTAGGCTAGTTTTTAAACAGCAGATGGTGCTCTAGGATAGTTTTTA
>CAIGQW010055047.1:209121-220264 GCA_903798125.1 Danio choprae | reverse complement strand
TGGGTTTGGTGGATGAAGTAGGAGGTTTTGGAGAATCAATGGGTTTGCTGGATGAAGTAGGAGGTTTTGGAGAATCAATGGGTTTCTTAGATGAAGTACAAAGTTCTGGAGAATCAATCGGTTTGCTGGATAATGTAGGAAGTTGTGGAGAATCAATAGGTTTCTTGGATAAAGTAGGAAGTTCTGGAGAATCAATGGGTTTGATAGATGAAGTAGGAGGTTTTGAAGAATCAATGGGTTTGCTGGATGAAGTAGGAAGTTCTGAAGAATCAATGGGTTTGTTGGATGAAGTTAATGTTTCTGGAGGACTTCTGGATGAAGTAGGAGGTTTTGGAGAATCAATGGGTTTCTTCGATGAAGTAGGATGTTCTGGAGAATCAATGGGTTTGGTGGATGAAGAAGGAGGTTCTGGAGAATCAATGGGTTTCTTGGATGAAGTAAGTTCTGGAGAATCAATGGGTTTAATAGATGAAGTAGGAGGTTTTGGAGAGTCAGTGGGTTTCTTGGATGAAGTTAATGTTTCTGGAGGAATTCTGGATGAAGTGGATGGTTTTGGAGAATCAATGGGTTTGGTTGATAAACTGAGAGGTTGTGGAGGACTGCTGGGTTTGTTGGATAATGTTAATGTTTCTGGAGGACTGCTGGATGAATTGGAGGGTTTAGAAAGACTGCTGGGTTTGCTGGACGGTGGTTGTGGAGGAATGCTGGGTTTGGCTGATAAAGCGGGTGGTTGTGGAGGACCATTGGGTTTACTGGAGACAGACGGAGCCCTCAGACTTCCAGGTGCCACGCTCAGGTGCGTTGCGGGTTTCTCCTGTTCCCAGCGTTTCCTCAGCACACTCAGGTTCCCTGAACGCACCGACAGAGGCAAACTGTCAACAGACTGAGAAAGAATGACATGAGATTATTTCATGGAGAGATTAATTACAGACATACAATAAAAAACACAACCGCAACATCTGTGGAGCCCACGCCTAAGAGTCCACAGAGGTCTGGGTGCGTCTCAATCTGTTCTCTAGTTTGGTAGTCAGGGAACCGATTAGTGAATGTGCCATTTTAAAGACTCATTAGGGGGCATTGATGTTCCCTAATATTAAAAGTCGCAATTAAGTAACATAATATTTAACATTACTTAATGAAATGTGATGTATAATGTATATATACTGTATATACACACAATATTATTATAAGGAAGCATAAATTAGTGTTATTTTGTGCTATGTTGGGACTTAAGTTTTACTATTTAACAAAAGGTTACTCAGATATTTTGAGACAATACAGTTACACAAATGTTTTGAGTAACCTGAACTTTATATATACAGTTGGCAATTCTGTGTGGAGTTTGCATGTTCTCTCCGTGTTGGCGTGGGTTTCCTCCGGGTGCTCCGGTTACCAGTGCCGATATACAGCCATCGCACTGCTACTCGTGAGATATTGCTCATATATATATATATAATTTAAACATACTGTAATACTGAAGTCCCGTTAAGGTCACATTCGTTCATCTTCAAAGCACAAATTAAGATATTTTAGATGAATGAAGGTTTTGGTAGATTGAAATTACATGAGGCTAATTATTAACAGAGTTTTTAATTTAGGACGAACTAACCCATTCATGCATAAGCTAATGGGATCTATAATGTAACCTTATAGGGACTCATAGCTGAGCAATATTGCTGTGTAATTTACATCCGTCTAAGAAAACACAACCATTCCAGGGTTTAAAATCAACTAAATACAAAACCTTATTGTCCTAATATATCTGAGCTTTTTAAAAGATAGTAAAACCTGAATCCCAACATAGCACAAAATAACAGACTCATTTATGTCTCACTATATGTAATGTTATACCAATATTAACATACACTCAAAATGTTTGGAGACAAAATTAACCCAACTTTACCACTGAGGTAAAGTTGGGTTAAAACTGCAGCCCAGTGGTTGGGTTAGCCCATATTTTACCTCAGTTTTAGAAAGTAAATCTAAAATAAATGCATAACAAAAACATAAAAATGTCAATAAAAAATACAACAGAATAATGTAATAATACAAAAGGATAAGTACAATCTATAATGCATAAATAATTCTAATATGACACCGAACCCTTTATGTTTTGTCTGCTCAATATAGACAAAATAATGAAGGTTAACTTTTAGTTTATTTTAGTATTTCATCCTGTGTTGACTAAACCTCAAGGACACGACGAGACACGAGGAAAATATTTGCATATTATTCAATAATATTACTTAAATATATATAAAAACTGAATTAATATTTTACAGGGCAGCACGGTGGCGCAGTGGGTAGCACAATTGCCTCACAGCAAGAAGGTCGCTGGTTCGAGCCTCGGCTGGGTCAGTTGGCGTTTCTGTGTGGAGTTTGCATGTTCTCCCCGTGTTGGCGTGGGTTTTCTCCGGGTGCTCCGGTTTCCCCCACAAGTCCAAAGACATGCGGTATAGGTGAATTGGGTAGGTTAAATTGTCCGTGTATGTGTGTGAATGAGTGTGTGTGGATGTTTCCCAGTGATGGGTTGCAGCTGGAAGGGCATCCGCTGCGTAAAACATATGCTGGATAAGTTGGCGGTTCATTCCGCTGTGGCGACCCCAGATTAATAAAGGGACTAAGCCGAAAAGAAAATGAATGAATGAATGAATGAATATTTTACATACAGTTACATAAATAAATAATAATAAATATATTACAAAAATAAATCTGTGGAAATATGTACTAATTACTGTCGTCATTACTATAATATTACTGAAATTAATATAACAACTGAATAAATATATGTACACACATTTACATAAATACATAATAATACATATATAATAAAAATAAGACAGGAGAGGAAAAATATTTGCATATTATTCAATGATATTACTGAGATTAATATAAAAAACAAATAAATATATCATAAAAATACATCTGTGGAAATCTGTACTAATTACCTTCATCATTAACATAATATTACCGAAATTAATATAACAACTCAATAAATATTTGTACACACGTTTACATAAATAAATAAATAATAATCAATCAATTATAAACATAAATCTGTACTAATTAAAACTGCATTTGAATTACTTTCTAATTACTTCGTCTGAAAAGTAACTTAGTTAATCAATAAGTCGTTTAACTACTCGTCTCAATACTAAAATCTACATGCATTTATAGTGTATGATTCTGTGTGGTCAAAGTTGACTAAACTCCGGCGCAGCAGGCAGATGCTTGGACATGACGAGACATGAGAGGAAAACTCCGAACAGCTGTTAAACACATCAACACGGTTACTAAAACACCAGTCATTAATGACACAATACCCCCAAATCACTAACATTGCTTCAAACCAACCAACAATCCCGGCTCTTACATCACTACTTCACTACAGGAATTCATGAATCACAGTTTTGTGCTTTGCTTTATGCCCATTAAATATCCGCCATCGCCAAACGTCTATTCAAAACAGTCCAAAAAAGACAAAGAATAGCTGTTTGGCATAACTCTCCTCCAAATCAAGACAGAGACCGCATTCATGCAAGAGTGTTTGTGAAAGAAGCATGCAGAAACCAGACACCGGGAGAAGGAAAGACCTGCTGGAGTTTTTCCTCGAAGCTGCTGGACATCAGTGGTAAAACTCTAGCAGAAAACTTGTGAAAAGCTACAGTCCGGCCCACGGGAAGAAGCAGAGAGAGGACAGAGCAAACAGGGGACGGGAGCCAGATGATTAAAAGCCGCCTGCAGTGAAACCTGCAGACAGGAAATGATGCGTGTGATGAAACTTAACCCTTTCAGTGCTACGTTCTGGTGAGGTTAGGAGAAAATGTTTGGTAATGTTAATACTGTTAACATTCTCACTGTTAACTAGTGGCTTATTAACAGGCTATTACTAAGATCAGTGTTGGGTAAGTTACTTTAAAAACAGATTATTTAAATAAATAAATAAATAAAGGGACCTCATGGTGGCGCAGTGGGTAGCACGATCGCCTCACAGCAAGAAGGTCGCTGGTTCGAGCCTCAGCTGGGTCAGTTGGCATTTCTGTGTGGAGTTTGCATGTTCTCCCTGTGTTGGTGTGGGTTTCCTCCGCGTGCTCTGGTTTCCCCAATAAGTCCAAAGACATGCGCTATAGGTGAATTGGGTAAGCTAAATTGTCCGTAGTGTATGTGTGTGAATGAGTGTGTATGGGTGTTTCCCAGTGATGGGTTGCAGCTGGAAGGGCATCCGCTGCGTAAAACATATGCTGGATAAGTTGGCGGTTCATTCCGCTGTGGCGACCCCAGATTAATAAAGGGACTAAGCCGACAAGAAAATGAATGAATGAATGAATTAATGAATTAATAAATAAATAAATAAATAAATAAATGAATGAATAAATAAATAAAAATTGCAGATTTATGTAGAATGATTTTGAGAGTGCATAGGAGCTGAAAACTCAACTCATAAAAGTAATAAAAAATTAAAAATAACACATAAAAAATAACACATTCATTAATTTTTCTTTGGCTTAGTCCCTTATTTATCAGCGGGGCACCACAGCGGTATGAACTGCCAACTATTCCGGCATATGTTTTACGCAGCGGATGCCTTTCCAGCCGTAACCCAGTACTGGAAAACACCCATACACTCTCACATTCACACACACACTCATACATTAGGGCCAATTTAGTTTATTGAATTCCCCTATACCGCATGTGTTTGGACTGTGGGGGAAACCGGAGCACCGGTAAGAAACCCACGCCAACACGGGGAGAACATGTAGCTCCACACAGAAACGCCAACTGGGACTCGAACCAGTGACCTTCTTGCTGTGAGGCGACAGTGCTAACCACTGAGTCACCTTGTTGCCCTCAGGTACTGATTATGTGATTTATTCATTGTTAAATGCTACCATTGTGAGTTTGAATACCATTTTACGTGACATTTATTGCTATGCTGAAAGCTGCAGAAGATCTTCAGATAAAATAATATAAATGTATAGTTAGAAATTTTGATATTGAACATTAGAACTGGGGCGACACAGTGGCGCAGTGGGTAGCACGATCGCCTCATAGCAAGAAGTTCGCTGGTTCGAGCCTCGGCAGGGTCAGTTGACAGTTCTGTGTGGAGTTTGCATGTTCTCCCCGTGATCGAGTGGGTTTCCTCCGGGTGCTCCGGTTTCCCCCACAGTCCAAAACCATGTGTGGTATAGGTGAATTGGGTAAGCTAAATTGTCTGTAGTGTATGAGTGTGTATGGATGTTTCCCAGTGATGGGTTGCAGCTGGAAGGGCATCCGCTGTGTAAAGCATATGCTGGATAAGTTGGCGGTTCATTCCGCTGTGGCGACCCCAGATTAATAAAGAGACTAAGCCGAAAAGAAAACGAATGAATGAATATTATAAATATATACAAGCAGAGTTTCTGTGTAGGCCTAATTACTAATTATATCATTAAAATTGTATTTAAATTACTTTTCTCATTACTAATTTGTCTGAAAAGTAACTTAGTTACTCAACAAGTACTTTAATTACTCGACTCAAAGCTAAAAATCCACAGAAATCCCTACTCTTCCCAGAAATTAAACTCTTAATCTCTTTAAATTGGAGTCACACATGACATTTCAGTTTGGTTAAATGTAAATTAAAAATTAAAGCACAACAAATTTCAAAGTAATGACAGCATATTCATAAACATATTGAGAATATCTTTAACAAAACATTGAATTGTTTCTTAAGCATGTACGATTGTCATAAATCTATCTTTCTTTAGTCGGAAAAAAAATGAATTAGTATGCATCTGAAACATCCGAATAACAAAAATATACAAGTTCAGAACCTTATTGTACCGCCTCGTTGGAGGAAGACATGATGAGATGGTACACGGGATATAACAAAAAACGGATTTATTAAATAAACACTTACGGGTAACAAAACTGGATACAGGCAGACGGGACAACAACGATGAGACGAGACAAACCAAAACACCGGACAACGAAGGACACAGACGAAAGGGTATAAATAGACAGAGGGATGATTCAACTAATAACACACAAGGGATGAACACAGGTGGGATGAATTAACATTGACAATGGCGGGAAATACAGGACAAAGGGATCACATGACGATAACAACAGCACATGACACGACAGAACACTGACACTTATATTGTCATGAATGAATTTCTCGATTCGTTTTGCTTAAGCATATGCAATTGTCTTGATAAATGTAGTCTTCTTTAGTTGAAAAATACAATTATTCTGCTTCTCTGAATTGATTTATACAGAAATGGTGAATTTATGTATGGTATTTAAGCAAGTATATTAGAAGTAACTGTAATTAAATTACCTGCAATTAAAAAGTAATCCCTTACTTGACTTTTTCAGCAAAAATAATAATCATTTAATTACAGTAACTAGTGACTTTGTAACAAATTACACCCAACACCGATTAAGATATTGGCTATTTTTTAGTACTTAATACCTAATTGCCACATTAATAACTATTAATAATCAGCAAATTAGGAGTTTATTGAGCTAAAAGTCAGTTAATGACTCTTAATAGCGAGAATTGCGCCTTAAAATGAAGTGAGACAATGTTATTTGTGAAATGTTTTATTTTTCGTCTGAAATGTTTCGGAGTCTGGTCATTTGAGTGTGTTTTTTGCATTGAAAAGGGCTCATTGTTCATTGTCAATAGTGTTGTATACAGAGCCGCTCACACAGAAGTCACTTTCAAACCCTGCAGCTCTTCCGTCGGTCATCTCAGAGTCAGCAAGTCAACTTATCCGCCCTCACGTGAAACTTCCACACAAATTTTGTATTGGAATGGCTGGATTTCACCCACGAGAATGCCGCAGAGCAGACTGTTTCTTTAGTTTAGCTATGATTTTAAAAGTTGTTTACTTTTTGTGACCTTGCACCACTAAAGCAGTCATAAGTGCCATTTAAAAATAAAATGTGATTAAAGAAACAAATGGTCAAGACGATTCGGAGCACTCGAATGAGCCTGTGTTATGTTAGATTCAGCGGTTGTTATCTGAGAATAACTTCGGAATGTCCTGACTGACCAATCAAAATCAAGACCTCCAGAGAGCAGTGTAGTAATAAATATATAATGTATAGATATTAGGGCCTCACAGTGGCGCAGTGGGTAGCACGTTCGCCTCACAGCAAGAAGGTCGCTGATCGCTGGTTCGAGCCTCGGCTGGGTCAGTTGGCATTTCTGTGTGGAGTTTGCATGTTCTCCCCGTGTTGGCGTGGGTTTCCTCCGGGTGCTCCGGTTTCCCCCACAAGTCCAAAGACATGCGGTACAGGTGAATTGGGTAGGCTAAATTGTCCGTAGTGTATGTGTGTGAATGGGTGTGTATGGATGTTTCCCAGAGATGGGTTGCGGCTGGAAGGGCATCCGCTGCGTAAAACATATGCTGGATAAGTTGGCGGTTCATTCCGCTGTGGCGACCCCAGATTAATAAAGGGACTAAGCCGAAATGAAAATGAATGAATGAATGAATGTATAGATATTATATTGGTGTTACGGGGAAACAAAACCAGGCCGGTGACACGAGCACTGATGAGCGTCACCTGTGCACCACCTGTCTCGAGTCCCCACGGGAGGTGCAGAAGTATAAATGTGGAGGTGACGAGAGAGGTGTATGTTTTGTTTTCAGTTTCTGTCCTTCTCGTTTCAGCCGTCCATGAGGGTCTGCCGCCATCCATTTATTTTCATTATTACAGTTATTGATTGTTCGCCGGTTTCCTGCTTTCTTGAATGAGTGAGTTTTTAAAGGTCACATGAAGTGCTTTGAAATGCGCATGTTTATTCGATGTTTGACGTAATGTCAATCGAAACTTGAAGAGAGGGCGGGGCATATTGTAGCCCCTCCCCTTTTTAAAATAACAGCCAGTATTGTTTCGTTTCATCACAGCTCAGCGAATGAGTGGTTCAATCAAATGAAAAGCAAATGAGAAGAAGGGGGCGGGGCATGTCAGATACTAGAGAGCATTTGATTGGACACGATTTGATGAGAAACTGAAGTTTGAGGTGACGTGAACAAAACCGTTGACCCATTTAGGCGGAAGTGACAAACTACAAGCTTTACATGCTTTAGATTTTCTAAATGCGAATTTTGCCACTGTTTTGGTGCGCACTAGCTTATAGATATCCTAAAAACGAACAATACGGATGCTAACACCTAAAAAACTTATTTTAATTTCATTTAATTTCTTTGAACCGTGTTACAAAGGGGTTGTCAAGCTACAATTTCGTTTTCCATAGAAAAGGGAGAATCAGACAGGCTACATTTATTCAACAGTGCACTGATAACTATTTTCACAACACAATACATCAATTATATGTTTAACGTCTGTATTTATATACAGTAAAACTTACAGATTTTTTCTTGTCAGCACTTGCCTCCTCAGCAGCTTTCTGATATCTAAAAAAAGCAAATGAAAAAAGCAAAGCATGAGTATGTTTGAGTTTTTTTCTCCTGTTGAACATGCCAACTTATCCAGCATATGTGGAAGATATACTGAGGACTGCTGGAAAAAAGCAGCCATTGGCTTTCATGGAATTATAATATATAGTAGTATGGTATAATACCTTTTCTTCCTACTATGGATGACAATGGCTGCTTTTTTCCATTATTATATCTTCCTTTGCGTTCAACAGAAGAAAGAAATACCAAAACTTCATTTTATCACTTCTTTAAAAGCTTCATCAATTGAAAAGTAACATGGAATTGCTTTTACAGACATAGGCCCAATCTCAATTCTACCCCTTAGCCCTTGCCCTTACCCCTACCCCTCATTTTGTGTGTTCACGTCAAGGGGTAGGGGTGTCTCAATTCTCTTTAGCTTGAAGGCGTAGGGCTAAGGGGAAGGGCTACATAGCCCTTGAAACAGAGATTTTTCAGGATGTTATTATTTTTTTATATTGTTTCATATGTTATTTGTTTTCGTGTGTTTACATAGATGAACACGGCCACGGTGTAAATGCACAGTACAGTTACCAGCTTATTGCCACATTATATGGTTATGATAACATGATATCGTTGCCTTCAGTGATTTCCTGAAGATAAATACCAAAAAATAACGCAACTGGAATAACTACAGCAGTCTCCATTGTTGATCTCATATGAAGTAAGAGATCGTGATGACATATGATGACATGTGCAGGTGTTGTAGTGTTGTCCCATTTCTTTCTTTCTTTTCATTTCGGCTTAGTCCCTTTATTAATCTGGGGTCGCCACAGCGGAATGAACCGCCAACTTATCCAGCATATGTTTTACGCAGCGGATGCCCTTCCAGCTGCAACCCATCTCTGGGAAACATCCATACACACTCATTCACAAACATACACTACGGACAATTTAGTCTACCCAATTCACCTGTACCGCATGTGTTTGGACTGTGGGGGAAACCGGAGCACCCGGAGGAAACCCACGCCAACACACAGAGAACATGCAAACTCCACACAGAAACGCCAACTGACCCAGCCGAGGCTCGAACCAGCGACCTTCTTGCTGTGAGGCAAACGTGCTACCCACTGCGCCACTGTGAGGCCCGTTGTCCCATTTCTTAGGGGTAAATTTTGAAGCCCTTCCCCTTCACACTCTGTTTCAAGGGCCAAGGAGAAGGGTATAAGGTAGGGGTACAAAAATAAAATTGGGATTGGGCTATAAATACACAAGATAACACAGATTACCCAAACATCCAAACATCTACATCTTGGCTACAGGGTTCGTACACCTTTTCCAAAGTCAAATTTAAGCACTTTTCTAGATGCATTTTCAAACTTTTCCAGCACTTTACCAGTGTGGCAAATGAGATATTTACATAAATATAATCATAATCATAATGGGTTTTATTGCCAAGTGTGCTTACACACACACAAGGAATTTGTTTTGGCTTCCAGTGTACATAAAGTGACAACACGAAATAAATATGAAAAGACGACAAACAAGTTATAAGGTGCTGTGTACAAATGCGTAGAGAAAGTATTGCCCTGTATATTGTTATAAGGTGCTGTGTACGATGCAATACTTTCTCTACGCATTTGTACACAGCACCTTATAACTTGTATATTTATAACAAATCTGGACATACAATTCAACATCCAGAGCTTTTTGACTGACTGCATCTCTGTTTAATGTTACTCTGTTTAATAAATACTTCACATTATATCAGATGGTATACGTTACATTAGTTATAGTATCCTATAGTATAGTTTTCTAATGAAATGCTTTGTTGGTCCCAAGCCCAACAATGAATTACTGTCATTTACTCTCTTAACTGTTATTTGCTTACATTTTATACGTGTCCCCCTTCATCTTAAATTGATCATTTATTTGCGTGCGTAGTTTACTCATGAAATATCCATGCACTTTGTTTTCATGTTATGCATTAGCAAAAAGATTTACTTGATCTGAATAGTTAATTACTTAGAAGATTTATTATGAAAGCAACACAATTGCATTTTCAAGCGGTTTCGAGCACCTTAATCAAAATCGAAGTACTTTTCAAACCTTGAAAGATTAAAATTCAAGCATTTTCGAGGATTTCCAGCACCTGTAGGCTAACCTGTGGCTAAAACAAGGCTAAATTTGGACCTTCAGTGAAAATCTACATATCTAACAAATGTCAAAATATAGGCTAAACATCAAATACACAGGGATGAATAACATGTACGGCGACAGTTCTGTGTGGAGTTTGCATGTTCTCCCCGTGTTCGTGTGGGTTTCCTCCGGGTGCTCCGGTTTCCCCCACAAGTCCAAAGACATGCGGTATAGGTGAATTGGGTAAGCTAAATTGGCCATAGTGTATGAGTGTGTGTGTGTGTGAATGAGTGAGTGTGTATGGATGTTTCCCAGAGATGGGTTGCAGCTGGAAGGGCATCTGCTGCGTAAAACATATGCTAAAGAATATAACATATATAAAGAAAATGAATGAATGAATAACATGTAAAGTCTGTTGTCTAATCCAGGCATAGGCAAACTAAGTCGTGGAGGGGCCGGTGTCCTGCAAAGTTGAGCTCCAACCCTAATCAAACATACCTGCCTATAGATTTATAGTGATGATTAGTGTTGGAGCAAAACTCCGGGACCAAGTTTGCCCATCTATGATCTAATCTGTCCATTTAAAGATTAGTCTATTCTTGTATTAATGT
>CAIGQW010055047.1:136392-152426 GCA_903798125.1 Danio choprae | reverse complement strand
TCTCTCTCTCTCTCTCTCTCTCTCTCTCTCTCTCTCTCTCTCTCTCTAAAAACCCCCTCTAGCCCTCTTACTCAAGCACTAAATTCTCTGAGCACAAACAAGTTACTTTGCATAAAGCTTGCCAAATTAACATTAATCTTCAATCACAAGCAGTGTGAGTTTCAACAATAATGCTAAAAGGGTTGTAACTGTCCGCAGCAAGGAGGTCGCCAGGCAGCACCGTGCATTTTAGAATTGTAGACATAGGTTTCTATCAGGGTACACATCGCCGCTGCAAGTCGCCGGCTGTCTGCGGTGCCCAGCTACGACTCAGGACACTGTTCATATTTCTGCCGCGCCACAGAGCGCCATCTGAATAATTACATTTTAAATAACATGCGAATGTGCGTGTCCGGTGTGTGTTACTTCCAACCGCCATGTACGCGGCGCATCCGGTGTGTGACCCCCTTAAGGATGGAGTCTGCTTTAGCTTTGTGGATCAGTGACTGCAGGAAAAAGAACATTATGCTGGATGCCAACTAGGGATGCTCCGATCGATCAGCCAAAGATCGGTATTGGCAGATAATCAGATGACCTGATCGGTACTCGCCAATCTGGCCAATCTCATGAACCAATCGCAGGGGTTTGTTTATGAGTTTACAAGCAGAGGAAGACGCACAAGCCGTCCTGTATATTATACATAGGCTAAGCTGAAGTAAAATGAATTGTTTTCTGTAAAGCTGCTTCTGGTCATGACATGTTCACACATTGTGTTTAAGGTAATATATGCAGCATCCTAAATTCATTCTCTCAGGTAAGGGGAGATCTTTCCTTGAGGTTCATACATGGAGGGAAAATGTGTTTAATGCATTATAAAGCTTGAAGCAACAGAATTGGTACTCGGTATCAGCCGATCACCATGACAAGGAATCAGTACTCTGTATCGGCTGCAAAAGTCCTGATCACAGCATCCCTAATGCCAACATTATCCGCACAAAATCTAAAAAGCTTTATGCTGACAACAGGTTTTGATCTTTGGTTTCATTAATAATATGTAATATATAACATTATAGGGCAGCACGGTGGCGCAGTGGGTAGAACAATCGCCTCACAGCAAGAAGGTCGCTGGTTCGAGTTAGCGTTTCTGTGTGGAGTTTGCATGTTCTCCCCGTGTTGGTGTGGGTTTCCTCCGGGTGCTCCGGTTTCCCCCACAGTCCAAACACATGCGGTATAGGTGAATTGGATAAGCTAAATTGCCCGTAGTGTATGTGTGTGAATGAGTGTTTATGAGTGTTTCCCAGTAATGGGTTGCAGCTGGAAGGGCATCCGCTGCGTAAAACATATGCTGGATAAGTTGGCGGTTCATTCCGCTGTGGCGAACCCAGATTAATAAAGGGACTAAGCCAAAAAGAAAATGAATGAATTATCATCATAGCTTGAAGCAACAGAATTGGTACTCGGTATCAGAATTGGTAGACTCGGTATCAGAATTGGTACTCAGAGGGAAGACATATAGCATTATTATACTGGACTTAGTTTTCTATGAAGGTTTGAAGGTAGAGGAAAGTGTGAAAATGGTAATGCCTGTCTGAGAAAAGTGATTAAAGTGTGTAGTGAGGGGTTTTACATCCTTAAAACATCTGTAATAATTGTAAAAAATAAATCTTGACTACGTGGATTTCGCCTATTGCGGGTTATTATTAAAGCGTAACTCTCGCGATTAACAAGGGACCACTGTATTATCTTTTCTTGTTGAATCGCTGAATGCCTCCCCAATTGTAAGTCGCCTTGGACAAAAGCATCTGCTAAATGACTAAATGTACTGCGTTGTGATTTGTGTGTTTGTGTGCCTGCAGCTTCTGCGGAAGGAGGCTGATTTTACAGCTCCCCGACTGCTGGATGAGAAGGAAATGAGACCCGGTGAAGACATGCAGCTGAAGAAAAAGACCAGGAAGTCGGGAACGCCCTCGAAAGTGCGGGAGCAGGACGGCCCGGCGGGGAAGGTCAGTGTGGGGGTGGAGGAGAGCCGTTTTACTGTGCCATCAATGGAGGATGCAAAGTGTGCTTGAAAACACGTTTGATCATTTCAGCGTTAGTTAAGAGCCTCTGCCAGTGTTTAGGAAGGTGTTTGCTCAGATGTGATGTTTCAGGCATGTATGGGGCATCCTGTTCATGTTAATGGTGTGTTTGTGTTGTTGTGGGGGAGGGAGATGGAGGTTTCGGTGGGGTGTGGGGCGTCTGTAAGGGAGGGAACACACACTGTCTGTCACACAATAACTGTTATTGTGTGTTTGCACAGCAGTGATTTAAAGGGCTCTGTAGGAGTAAAGCTGATGCGTTGCTTGCTGTTTGGTTAGTTTCAGTTTAGGATTTTTATTTTGTGTGCGAGTCATATAAAGGAAACGTTTTTAATTCTGTGGAACGAACACACAAAAAATGTCTGCAGATATTCTTTTTTTGGAAATTATATATATATACATATACAGTGGGGAAAATAAGTATTGAACATATCTCATTTTTTTCATCAGATAACATATTACTAAAGGTGCCGTTAAGTAGGTATTTTCCCCGAATGTTGGTAACAACCAAAGAAATCCATATATGCAAAAAAAAATCTAATTAGTTTACAAATGAAATTATGCATAATAAAATGAAATGACGCAGGGGAAAAGTATTGAACACATGAAGAAAGGGAGGTGTAGTTCGGCAGTGAAAGCCCAGACAGCAGCTGAAATCTCTCAGTAAATGAATATCAGCTGCTTCAGTCCAACATCTACATTAGCAGGAGGATGAAGATGAAACCAGGGTGGACATTTCAGCAAGACAATGATCCAAAACACACACAAGGAAACTCTCTCGCTTTTAGAGACAGAAAATCAAGCTGTAGAATGGCCCAGCCAATCACCTGAGCCGAATCCAATACAGAATACAAATTAAAGCTCAGATTTGATAGACGAGACCCACAGAACCATCAAGATTTTTACACTGTTGAAGTCGGTGAGAAACTCACACCTGAGCAATGCATATTTATCTTTATTCTCCATATGAGAGGCGTCTTTAAGCTGCTGCACCAAAAAAAAACCTTTTTATGTAAAGTATTAAACAGGTTTCAGTAGTTCAGCGCTTTCACCTTGTGTCATTCCATTGTTCTTACACACAACTCATTTTTCTGATTTTCTTTTGTTGAGATATATATATATATATTAGTTGAAATCAGAATTATTAAACCCCCCTTGAAATTTCTAATATTTCCCAAATGATGTTTAACAGTGCAAGGAATTGTTTACAGTAATTCTGATAATATTTTTTCTTCTGGAGAAAGTCTTATTTGTTTTATTTCGGCTAGAATATAAGCAGTTTTTAATTTTTTTTAACCATTTTAAGGTCAATATTATTCGCCCCTTTAAGCTATATTTGTTTTGCATTGTCTACAGAACAAACCACTGTTATACAATGACTTGCCTAATTACTCTAACTTTACCCTAATTACCCTAGTGAAGCCTTTAAATGTCACTTTAAGCTGAATACTAGTATCTGGATAAATATCTAGTCTAATATTATGTGCTGGCATCATAGCAAAGAGAAACGAAATCAGTTATTAGAAATGAGTTATTAACTATTATGTTTAGAAATGTGTTGAAAACTTTTCCCCGTTAAACAGAAATTGGGGGGAAACATATACAGGAGGGCTGATAATTCTGACTTCAACTGTACGGTAAACAACACTTTAAGTGTTTAACTTGAACTTATTTTAGTAAAACTGTTTTTATTATTTAATAATTGTTACCATATTATTCAAAAGATTAATTGAAAATCTGATTAATTGGAGTATTATATTTACCTCAAATGTCAGCCTTGGGTAATTTTACAAGATTTTCATTCAAGTAAATGTCTTCTGTTATTTTTGTCTTGTAGGCCGTTGTGGATGAAAATGGAAACTGTCCGCTTTCTAAAGTGCAGAAGAACTTTATCTGCGATCACTGTTACGGGGCCTTCAGGAGCGGATACCACCTGAAGAGACACATCCTCATCCACACTGGTATGAATAGCACAGATATAAATAGATTTATTACACAGGCTCTCTGGAATATTTGATTCTGATTGGTCAATCATGACATTACAAGGGTGTGTTATTCCCTGATAACAACCGATTAAATGAATAATACATATAAGTAGTCATACAAGTACTACTAATTATCCGGACAATTTTACATATACAAATAAATCACTGTTTAAACACAGTTGTGCGGCGACGGTGTGTGAATATATCCAGCCTCTAATGGTAAAAATTAATTAATTGTATTTTTTATAATCACACTTGATGAAAACAGTCTGCAGAAACACTTTGATTGACATTCTCCCTTTGTACGTGTCATCAGAGGGGGAAAGCCCCGCCCACTAATGACAATCTCTCCCTCATTAGCATAAGCAGCCCTGAGTTAGAAGCAGCCGTCAGCCATTAGAGTTTTGAATCTGCCACTATGCTGACACATAGACAGTTATAGCTCCGCCCTCTTTTGAAAAGAGCACAATCTCATTTGAATTTAAAGCGACAGTCACCAAAACAGCACAGTTAGGATCAAAGCCTAAAATAATGAGTTTCAGAGAGTTATAAAACATTATTTGTGTGGTATTTTAAGCTGAAATCTCTCTTACACACACACACACACACACACACACACACACACACATACACACACACACACACACACACTCTAGGGGCATCACAGACTTATTTTACATCTTGTAAAATGGGGCATAATTAAAGTCTGGTTTAAAGAAAGGTTATGTTGAAACAAGTGCATGTTTACAACTAGAGTTTGCTTGTTTTGACACATTATTTAAAATATGTGGCTAAGAATATTAAAATTAGAATTTGTTTGGATGAGGCAAGTAAAAATCTTTTCTATTGGTCCAACCAGGCCATTAGAAAAAAAATCCTCATCCCTGTATAAGTCTGAATATCATTCATAGTTGTTTTAAAAAGCTTTTAATTTGACATGCAGAAACCCTCATTTTCTATTTTAGTCATGTTAGATCTTGTTTGATTTTTGTCTTGTCTGCCTTCCTAACAGGCGAAAAGCCGTTTGCTTGTGCAGTTTGTGACATGAGATTCATTCAGCGTTATCATCTGGAGCGACACAGTCTCACTCACACTGGTACGACCCGTTCTGCATCTGCCTTTACACACTTTACACAATGTCCTTTTCCGAGACTCTTTATTTGTATCCGAGTGGAATATTAAGGTTTATGCAAAAAAATAATTAATCTAGTTACAGAAGAAACGGTTTCTTAAAGCTGCACTACAGAATACTTATTGCTTACAGAATAAAATATGCATTATTTGAGCAAACATAGGTAAACAAATACTGGAAAGCAATTCAATTCACAATATCTTGATTCCTTACAGTTGTATTTAGAATCAATATCAATATTTAAATTAGAATCAGTTTAATCAAAACTATCTTTTTCTGATTGGTGTTTACTGGCAGCAAGGGCGGGGTCAACCTGTCAATCACATGAAATCCTCCAATAGTAATCCACTGGTGGATCAAAATCAAGATAGATGTCACATTAGGGAAGGGAAAAAAAAAACTACCGCAGCTTTACATTCAACATTATATACAACTTTAAATAAACTGAGTGAAAATCTGAAGCTTTAGAGCCGCTCTGACATAGTGATTGGCGGTTTGGTTAATTTTATGTTGCGATCACAGACTGCGAAGAGGACCCAGAGTTCTGTAGTGCAGTTTTTATGTCACATCTATTCAATGTATTTCCTACACAATTTACTGACCGTTTAATGCCCCAAACTTTCCAACCAGTAGTGTTCTGATGCATTTTTATCAACGTTTCATGAACACAGCCTGAAACTTGCCTAGTTGTTTGAGCATTGCTTTTAATTCGGCATTAGAGCAAATATATACAGTAGTCAACATTCGAAGTGAATCAAAAAAAAATTGATTGATTCTTAGGTCAAGAGTGGGTGTTGTTCAATTGTTTTAGGACAACTTTGATGAAAGATGATGATCCACTTCAGACGTTGACCTACTGTGTATATAATGCATTAGAGTATCTTAAAGCAGCTAAACACTTGTAGGTGTTTTAGGCTCTGCAAGGTTTTGATTCTGTGTAGACGATCATTGAATCTGCCACTCTGTGCATTTAGGGGTGAAGCCGTATGCTTGTTCCATGTGTGACATGCGGTTTTTCCAACGTTACCACTTGGAGAGGCACAGCCTCACACACACTGGTATGTGCCATTACATTGGACATTATTTCAAAAACAATTCTTCAGTGTTTATTTGTACACCATTAACACTCTTTAAAATGTAACGTCAAACTTTTAAAACCAAAACATATTGATTTATGTGTGAGACTTTTGTATATAAAGGGTTAGTTCATCCAAAAATGTTAATTCTGTTATTGATTACTCAGCTTCATGTAGTTCCAGTCCCCCAAGACCTTTGTTTATCTTTAGAACCCAAATTAAGATGTTTAAGGTGAAATCCAGGAGCTCTCATTCTTCATAGACAGCAAGGGTCCTGAGATGCTAAAGTCCATTGTCAAAACAGTCCATGTGATTTCAATGGCTCAACTGTAATCATATGAAGCTCCAAAATAAATCTTTAAATACATCTTTGTTCTCCTATATCTTCTCTCCTGTGCACATTTACTACAAGCAATATGCCATATTACCATTAGTCAGAAGTAAACACCCTAGTAAACAGTAAACACCCTATCCTGATCCAGGAGAGGAGATATAGGCAATCAGAGTAATTTTTATAGTTTATAGTTACAGTTGAATCACTTAAGTTCTGGACTCGTCTCGGGACCCTTGTCGTCTATGGAGCATGAGAGAGAGCTCCAGGATTTCATCTAAAATATCTTTATCTGTATTCTGAAAATGGACGAAGGTCTCCGGGGATTGGAAAAACATTTTACAGGGAGAGAAATTAATATCAAAATGTTCATTTTTGGATGAACAAACCCTTTAAATACAAAAGTCACATACACAAATCCATAGGTTTCGGGAATATCCGGATTTTCTTCATCATGATTAGCATTTTAGAATGTTTCTTTTTTTATATATAGTAAAAATACTGTAAGCGGCCATTCACACACAGTTTGCATGTTCACATCTAACAACACAAAACAAAACACTTGGGAGTGATTTTAAAAAGCGACACCTCCAAGATGTTGCCGTCAAATATAACATCGCCAACTTGCTCCTGTACACAGAAGCTCGCAATGCTTACCACGCCTCTGAGTTCTTCTGATTGGTCCACAGCTTTACAACTGACATTAATGAATGGCGATGCATGTAAACGTTGAAATTCTTTAAACTTGATACTTAATACTCATACAAAAGATGCGAAACACGAGCCTAACAGCTATGCACGTCATTACACATTAGCACATTGAAATAAATAAAATCTTCTTGTGTGAATAACCGCTTTCATGAGCCCTTTCAGTGTAATAATGGGCATTTAAACAGAGTTATAGTTCATTAAGCGTCTACACAGAATAAAATCTTTGTGTTGTTGTTGTAGATTTTTTTTTCAGACCAAGTACAATGGCAATACAATACTTAGGAATAATTTTTGAGCAGTTTTAAAGTTGAACTAGCCTCAAATTAGATTCAATTCAATTCAAAGTCATGCTAAGAGTACTTTTCAGTAGGTTTTTATTTAAGTAAGTAAGATTTTTATTTTGGAAGTGTATGAGTAACCTGTACGTCTGTTTTAAAGTGATAGTTCACCCAAAAAGAAGCATTCTGACTTGTTTAAAGCCCCTTATACATTTCTTTCTTGTGTTAAACTCAAAATAGGTATTTTGAAAAATGTTGGAAACTCTGTAACCATTGACTAGTATTTGTTTTTCCTACTATGAAAGTCAATGGTTACAGCTTTTCAGCTTTTATCAAAATATCTTGTATAAATATCTATTATTTAAATATATAACACAAAAAAGACTCTCATAAAGGTTTGGTTTCACTTGAGGGAGAGTAAATGGCGAGTAAATTTGCCTTGAATACAATACAATGGCTTGCTAGGTGACCTACATCCCCACTTGCTGTGCTTCTTGAATAAGCTATAACATGATATTATTATGCTGAACGTGAATTTGAGCGTGTATTGACCTTTTGCTCTGCGTTTAGGGGTCAAACCGTACGCTTGCACCATGTGTGACATGAGATTTTTCCAAAGATACCATCTTCAGCGACACAGCCTCATTCATACGGGTACAAGTCCTCTCTTACCCACAGCTTCTGCCTTGCTTTTATTTGTCTGACAAGCATTTGTCGAGTCGCGCTTACTTTGCAGTTCTGCAACTTTCTGCTTTTGCTGAGAATCCCTGCACATTTGTTGCTCTTCTTAGCATGCTAGATATCGTCTGCATGACATCTGCTTTTGTCTTTGAGGCAATCACACGTCCCTGTTGATGCGTCATCTTTAATTTTCACCTCTACATTTGAATGGAGCCCTGCTGATTTTTGTTCTGGCAGCTAATTTTCATGAGCAGATGTACGTCAATGAGTTCAGCTTCAGTATTGCTTGCTAAATAAGGCTACCTTAAACGTGTTGTGCCATTTAGTCTTGAAAGTAGTTTTACAGTAGGAAATTGTTCAATTTACCAGCTGTCAGTCTTAAGGCCTGATGTGCTGTTTCTTTGCTCAAGGGTAAAAAAGGTTAGAAATACGCTACCGCACAACAGTCTTGTCGTCGATCCCAGTAGTAAGAGCAACAAATAATAACTTGACTTGTATTTGATCATTTGGAAAAGTGGCAGAAGGTGGATTTTTCCAATGGATCATCTGTGAAACTGCATCCCAATCATCACAAATACTGCAGAAGACCTGCTGGAACCCGCATGGACCCAAGATTCTCACAGAAATCACTCAAGTTTGGTCAAGGGAAAATCATGGTTTGGGGTTACATTCAGTATGGGGGCGTGCAGAGTGGATCTGCAGAGATCTGCAGAGTGGATGTCAACATCAACAGCCTGAGGTATCAAGACATTTGTGCTGCCCATTACATTTCAAACCACAGGAGAGGGCCAATTCTTCAGCAGGATAGCGCTCCTTCTCATACTTCAGCCTCCACATCAAAGTTCCTGAAAGCACAGACGGTCAAGGTGCTCCAGGATTGGCCAGCCCAGTCACCAGGCATGAACATTATTGAGCACGTCTAAGGTAAGATGAAGGAGGAGGCATTGAAGATGAATCCAAAGGATCATGATGAACTCTGGGAGTCCTGCAAGAACGCTTTCTCTGCCATTCCAGATTACTTTATTAATAAGTGATTTGAGTCATTGCAGAGATGTATGGATGCAGTCCTCCAAGCTCATGGAGTCATAAACAATATTCATTCTTTCTCCACTGCAGCATGACTTTATATTCTATACTGGACATTATTTCTGTTCAGTGACAAGACTTTTGTCTAAGCAGAGTCAGACCTTACTGTCCTAATTAAAGAATTCAAAATCAAGGCATCAAGGCGCTTATTTTGGTCAAATAAGCGTAATCTAGAGGCCTTTGCCTTTTATATAAGCCACATCTAATACCAAATGATCAACTAGAAGTCAAGTTATTATTTGTTGTTCATTTCTTTATGCTGGAGATTGGACAAAATGGGAACTAGGCTTGGGCAATATGACAACATATCGGTCATACTGTGATGTGTAAACATTATCCAGACAGCACAGGACCACTTAAAGTTTGACGACACATTAAAGTGATGAGTAAGAAAATAAAGCATGGGGCATACTTGCTTTAAAAACACGTTATGTAGCAAACTATCCCTGACATGCATTAGAAGTATGTGTACAAAGTTAACTTGTTGAGATCGAATGGTTTGGTAACACTTTATTTTGATGGTTAGTAGACTGTCTGCTTATTATCTGCTGATACTGCTTCTTCAACAGACATTTAACTGAATATAAGAAGCTTTGCAAGTACATGTCAACTTACACTAACCAAACCCTAACCCCAACCTAACAGTCTACATATAATCTAATGAGAATTAGTTGGCGTGTAGATGCAATGTAACTAAATTCAACAAACAGACCATCAAAGTAAAGTGAGACCAATGGTTTTTGTGAAGAAATATGCACATAATTTGGTAGTTCACATCAGTTTCAGTTGTGTTTGTCCAATGCATGTTTGTTTGCATTATATTTGCTTATTTAATAGGAACATTAATAGCAAATTATATGAAATAACAAAGCATAACTATAATGTAATTCCTAATATTCCAAAACAAGACTTTGGTCATTCCTACTTTCAATGATTCAATCATTAAATGAATTTACCCTTCAGTCAAGTCAGCATCCACCTTGGGTCTAACACCCACTTTTTTTTAGTTTTGGGAAGTAATACAGGTTAACATTTCTGTTGGAGGATAACTTCACTCAAAAATGTAAAAAACATATGAGACATTTGTTTATCTTCAGAACACTAATTAAGATATGTTAGATGAAATCCTGGAGCTCTCTCTCATCCTCCATAGACAGCAAGGGTCCTGATAAGCTCAAAGTCCAGAAAACATTGTCACAACAGTCCATGTGACTTCAGCTGTTTAACTGTAATCATTCAAATGTCCAAGAACACTTTTGTGCATCTATAAACACGGTCTTCTCCTCTGCATCAGTTCAGGTGTGCGCACCAATGCATTTTTAGATTTTTTTTGGCACACAAAAGTGTTCTTGGAGCTTCGTACGATTGCAGTTGAACCACTGAAGACACATGGACTGTTTTGACAAGGTTTTGGTTCCTTTTCTGGACTTAATTTGTGTTCTGAAGATAAACAAAACGTCTCCGGAGATTGGAACGACATGAGGGTGAGAAATTAATAACAGAATTTTCAATTTTGTGCGAACTAGCCCTTTAGCTTAGTATGGACATTAGTAGTGGGTTGGCATTATTAGCAGGCAGGTTGTAAGCTGGCGCCATATTAAGCTGTGCAACCATCTTTCACATGCTTTTTATGTGCTTGCAAGCATCTTTTGCTCTCTGTTCTTGTGATGCATGCAACATTTAGCTTCTATATTGACGTAAATGTATTGCATGTAAACAAATCTTAAGTATATTCTGCTCTGGTCATTCAGGGGTGAAGCCGTATGCTTGCTCCATGTGTGACAGGCGTTTTTTCCAACGTTACCACCTCCAGAGACACAGCCTCACTCATACGGGTACGAGCAGTCTCTTTTTACTCTTTGTATCGTTTCACCTGACTACACCAATGCACAGCTTGGCACTGTTGCCATCTTATCTGTGTTTGTCAGAATTCTCAGACAAGCCTTTGGGACTGTTGCCTTTGCATTGAAGACAGTTGCATTTTTTCTGAAAAACTGACTGGCAATGCTAAAAAGCCAAAAGTTTCATAACCAAAATGCAAATAAGATTTTCAAAATCAAGTTCTGGCTTCAACAAACTCGAGTTTGGTAATAGTTACAGACCATGCATTGGGGTGTTGGACATACTGAAAGTTTTCATCATCCAGACTTAACACTCCGATACTCTGTGTTTAGGGGTGAAGCCGTATGCTTGTTCCATATGCGACATGAGGTTTTTTCAGCGTTACCACCTGCAGAGACACAGCCTCACTCACACGGGTATGAGTCCAGGGATCAATGCACATTAAGCATATATTAAACACCTTAGTCCTCAGCCTTCACTGCAGACACAGTCTTCATGGTTCTCCATGGGCATTTTGGCTATTTCGTGCCATAGATTAAACATTCATTGTCCTCAATTTTAATTGTTCTCTTAAATTATTACTTTCTTTATTTAGGAGTGAAGCCATTTGCTTGCACAATATGCCACATTGACTTTTTTCCCCCCCTCCGCCCTATCATTTCATAATTTCCCAAAATTACTGGCCCATTCTCAGGGAACTATGCTATATTTTTAACAAAGCATTCATTACATCTTTTTCTAATTTAACCCTCAGGTAATTATTATTTTTTTTACATTGAGAGACCGTCTTGGGAGGCAGATCTCCACAGTGTTCATGTTAGTGGTCAACCGGTGTGCTTTCCTCATGCCTGATTCACGCGGGTAGTCAGCGTCAATGCTTCCCATTCACTTTGAATGGGTGACTTTAATCATTGCCGAGCTGAGTTGTGGATCCGTCTGCGCCTCATCAGTGGCGTTGCTCACTGCAGAAGTTGTGAATTTTCAACTTTTCAAGTGCCAAGCATCAGCCAATCAGATTTCTTTATGCAAATATAGTTCAAAAGGGGTAAACGGAGGATAAATTTAAAATGGAGGAAAATTGTATTATTGTGGTGGGCAATCACCTGGTCCTTTATGACCAATCTTTTTATATGTATATACTGGGATTCATGCTAGGCCTTGAAGGAGGTGACCTCAAAGGCGTAAATTTGGACCCTTGAGTGACAACTACAATACAACTACAATACATAGGATACATAGGATGTATCGCAAAGAATAGCTCTCCGTCAGCCAGCTAAATGCATCATAAGAATATTAGGTTAAATTTTATGTAGAAAATCTTTAACTTTCAGTGGTTGGTGATTTGATGGCGAGCACATCAGCGGCAAGCTCTGACAATTATTGATGCTAACACCCGTGTGAATAGTTAGTTCCTTGACACACCAAGCCGATAGTCAGCTGTTGGGCTTTGTCGGTCTGTCAGTCAGCGTTGGCTAGTGTGTTTGGTGTTTTTTACATCTCGCCTCTCGTCGGCTTAATATTGGTGCTCATTGGCCAGATTCAGCATGTCGAATCGGCATTGGCTGAAGAGAACACTCAGTTATTTAGCTACAAATCTGAGTGCGAGTGTGATGAAGTGAATTGACGTAACAAGTAAACAATTCAAGTCAAGAAGGATCACTAAGAGGCCGGCTGTAATTTTGCTACATTCTTAAATATTTGCAAATGATATGGATTATTAGATTATCAGGCATATTTGCAGGAGCGAATCCCTGCGTGGTGAGAGACGATTGCTGTGATAATTGTACTGAACGCTGCTTTGTTTATGCCTTGTATGTGTGAGTTGGAGGTTCTGGTTTACCGTTGTGAATGACATTTGGACTTGGTGTGTTCATCTGCACTTGCTTTTTGGTCCATACGTGATCCAACGCAAGGCACCAACACAATTGGGTTTCATTGGTGCTAGTTGTTAGGCGTTGGCTTGGTGTGTCCCGGCCCTAACTACATGGCAATTATTAACGTCCCCCAGCATTTTTAAAAAGGTACACCTAGATTTTACGGCGCTCAGATTATTTTCTGCAAGGGGTTATATGACCATATTATATATCAAAATAAAGAACCAAACCTCTGCCAAACAAACAAACAAAACATTTTATTTGAATGTGTTCATGTTTTGCCACCACTTTAATGCAGATGGGTTTCATCAAAAGCAACATTTTTGACAAAAAGAAACAATAATTGTTTTTAAGAGTAGTACATTTTCAGGATATAAAGTAAATAATACACAGACACACACGTATATATGGAAGTGTTGTCTCTTAACTGACAAGAGGTTTGCAAAATGCCAATGTACTTTGACCCTCAAACACTGTAGCTGTACCTGAGACTGGAAGAGTTTGGTTTGTGTTTTCGACATTCTGAGAAGACGCTGTTTTCTGAGCTGTAGAACCAAATCCACTTTCCATGCACTTACAACAGATGAGGACTTCCTTTTTATTATTTTTGATGCTATAAAACTTACTTCATATTCATATACGATATTCAGTCTGTATCACTTAGACGTGCTGAAATTTACATGGTAGGTTAGACGGTAAAGGTTGTTTAGTTTCCTACACTAGTTGACCAATCCCAACAGAATGGGCCATGTGGGGTAGAAGAGTAGAGGAAAGATCCTGAGGCTAAAATGGATATGATATTTTTTAAACATTAAACATTTTAAACCATGCCTGGATATAATTCTGTTTTCATGTGAATAGTGAATAGCCTTTCACATTTAGGTTTTATAGGGTTTCTTTCTTTGCTTCTTTCCAAAAAAACAACAACCCATAAACCATAACAATGTTGCAGTTTCTTGCTTTTTATTGGTTTATTTTTACAAAGCAATATTTCTAAAGTGGATCCAAATTTATGGTCTGGCATCTGTTTATGCTCCAGAATTCAGCTCATTTTAATTACCCATCAGAGTAGATAGACAGCAGCTCTGTGTGTTTATTATGGCTTTCTTTGTAGCTACTTGTTGTTCTATTATCCGGAGATCATTTTCAAGTTGTCTGAGATCACTTCCTTTTGGTGATCTTGTACTGATGTTAGTTTTGCTGTGGATTCGAGAGCTATTGCCGTGTTCACATATGCCTGAACAAACCGAGCGAAAGGAAGGTCACTGTTACCACTTTTATGGATCAACAGTTTCTCTGCTTTTATTTTTGTAATGGCGTCATTTCCTGAGACTGGGCCTACTATAGTGAACGCTGTTTGCAATATTTGCGAGACAAGTCTTGAAAGATGGCTCCAGAATCGACGTTAATGGAGGTTTTACATTGTGTCCTGACTACCTGTGACACGACATGTTTCTAAATATGACACAGCAGAAACATTTAAATACTACAGTAAAGCCATTCAAAACAGTAAGGTTTAAAATCAGTGCATATTAAACCTCTTTAACATTATTAAAAGTACATAGGCACAGTACACAGTCATTTTGCTTGTTGTTTTATGTAAGATCTGAGGTGAGCTACACTGTAAAAAATATCTGCTAATGAACAGTTTCCGTATTTTGGGATTCACAAGTGTTTTCCTGTTTATTTCTGGTTGTGAGTTGCATTATGGGACGTTGATCTTTGCTCTGTCGACTTTTGCAACAACTTTTTTATAACTCTTTTATTGACATTTTAGTCATTTGAAATTAAAATATAATGTATAAGAAATAATATGTAGAGAAATAAATGTGTAAAATAACAATAAATGTGCTGGCAGTTTATTACAAAGGGTTTGTAGCGTAATATACAACACCAGCCCAGACAATATAGCACTGCAAACTATTACAAATGTTCCTAAAAGTCACTTTTTCGAACTTTTCAAGGTTAAAAGTTGTTGCAAGAAAAATCAAGGTCCCATAATGCAAGTCAAAAGCAGAAATAAACCCTCAATATTAAAAAAAATAAATCACTAAATATGGAAAACTGCTAATTTAGGGATATTGTTTTACAGTGTGTCTGCTTGCGCTTTCAGTATGTCAATAAATGTCACCTAAAATGGTGTTCAAACTCACATTGGTAGCATTAAACACTGAATAAAGCACATAATCAGTACCTGAGGTGATTATTGTCATAGTAGTTTATGCTGTTGTTTAGTCGCGACGTCGCAGAAAACAGAAACCATTTCTGAAATAGACATTTTACCAAAAATCGATGCAAATGATTAGCACTCAAACTCCTTTTAAAATGGAAAGGATACCTTTTATCGGTTGTCGTAGCATCGTGTTGCATGTACATAGGATATAGTGTTAGTTGTCGCTTTCTTTTAGTTTAAATTGAACATTTAAATCGAAAATCTCAAATATAATACTGTTGTATACATCTACTGTTACTTCATTGAAGCTGAAATGCCCAAGTGCATGCTAATACTAGTGCTCTGCGTTTAGGGGTGAAGCCATTTGCTTGCACAATGTGTGATATGAGGTTTTTCCAACGCTACCATCTCCAGAGACACACCATCACCCATACGGGTATGTGTCGTCTCTTTGTACCCTTTTGCACACTGATTCTGCTCATCAGCCTGTAGAAGAATTAATCATAAAGTTAATCATTATATTTCATCCATTATGTTTTAAATGTTAAAGGGGACCTATTATGCAAAAAACACATTTATAAGTGGTTTAAACACTTTGTGTGTCAGCAGTGTGTGAATATAACCAGCTTCTAATGGTGAAAATTAATTAATTGTATTTTTTATAATCACACTTGATAAAAAACAATCTGCAGAAACACTTTGATTGACATTCTCCCTTTGTACATGTCGTCAGAGGGGGATAGCCCTGCCCACTAGTGATGATTTCTCCCTCATTAGCATAAACAGCTCTGAGTGAGAAGCAGCCGTC
>CAIGQW010055047.1:97253-121246 GCA_903798125.1 Danio choprae | reverse complement strand
AAAATCACACACACATACTTTTTCTCACCATAAAATAGCAATGGAAACTGGTATAGCGTCAAACAATCACCCATTTCCAGCAGTTCCAGCCCATTTTGTGTAACATGTACGTTTCTTTTGTTATAATCTCAATCTGTGTCGTTGATCCACAGTTCAGAAGTACCATACGGTGAACGGCCACAACTGTGAAGTCAGGAAAGCTCTGTCTAGAGAGGAGATGAACAGAGTTTCAATGAATTCTCGAGGTAAGACTTAAACATGGATGCTATAAAGTATAATTCAGACGCTATCATTTTATGGTGTTTTCATATTCCTGTGTTGTTGTTTTTTTGATGATCAAAATCCCTTTCAATATGCCTGTTTTAGGAGGCAGAGGAGGAGGCGGTGGTGGCAGTGGCGGTGGAAACTTTGGTAGAGGAGGAGGTGGAGGTGGTGGATACGGAGGTATTTATAAATTTTTAAAAAAAGCTGATATCCTATTCTTATACATTGGAGAATATTATGGAAAATTGGCTAATTTATTAGCCGGTGCAATTATGATATGTTAAACATGAATAACGTGACTTTGCAAGTAGGGTGGTAATGGAAAGTTTTTGCATAGGAAAACTAACTGGAAACAAATTACAGCAGAACTTCTTAACATTGAAGTTTTGTTTGCTGTGCTGGCTCTGAAATAAGATGAAAGCATTGACATTAAGGAAAAGATGGCTTGTCATTAGTAATTGTGTAAATAAATAAACAAAAATGAAGCTTATTAAAGAGATGGTTCACCCAGAAATGATAATTCTGTCATTTACTTAATATTTTGAAGAAAGCTAGAAACCTCACACCTATGAAGTTTTTCCTTCTGTGGAAGTCAATGGTTACAGGTTTCTAGCATTCTTCAATGTCTAGCATTCTTCAACCACTTAAGGATGAGTAAATGACAGAATTTTTATTTTTGGGTGAACTGTCCTTTTAAAGTTTAATTGTGCAATTAAAGTACTTTTACATGTTTTTAAAATATTGCGGTTTTGTACCGTGCATTTGTTTGGTTTGTTTTCAATGTATGGATATACAGAACTACTGGTCTGCAGTTGTAATCATCAAATGCTGTTTTTAGGTGGATACGGAGGAGGTGGTGGAAGAGGAGGTGGTGGAGGATACGGTGGAGGCGATGGATATAACGGCTATGGTGGAGGAAATGGTATATCAGCAGACAAAAGTATGATTTACAGTAGTTTACTGAGGTGTGGCAACACACCAAGGTTATTTTAATAAAGATATTCTTCAATAAAATACATTAACAAAACGAATAAATCACACCTCCAAAAACTGTCACTGATAAACTCACTGAAGTAAACGTATAATTAGCAAAAATAAATATATAATTAATTGAAATTCAATTTCGATTTTGGCTTCTAACGATTATGAAAACATTAATTGAGATAAAACGATAATTGCATCATATACTGCCCCCTTTCCAGTTGAACACACTTGTTGCTCTGCAAAGCTCAGTTTCACGTGAAAGTTACTAAAAGCATGTAGCCTACTGTAATGTAGCTTTTGCAGCACGGGATGCGCATCATTCATTGATGTACACTTGAATCATTCATGTTTTTAAAAGCGCGAAAGAGATCGCATGCTGTTACGTGTATGCGCTCCGCCTCAGAGTCGAGCAGAGGACACACATCTGAAGTCATCTTAATGCGAGCGCTTTAATGGTCAAATACATGCAAATTTGTGTCAAAACGTGGTGTTTAGTGACTATTCACGTTAACCCTTATTTACGTAATAAACGAGTTGAGAATCAAAAGACATTTGAAAGTGAAACTATAAATCAGAACGGTACTGCTCTTAAAGTGACAGCGCGCAATATTCCTGCTGCCGACTGTTATCATTATTAATCAAACAACAAAAGGACAAAATCACTCACTTTTATAGCTACAATTAAGGTTTGTTTTTTTCTTACGAGCGAATGAAGAACGATGCCTCAAGCAGTTTGTTTAATATTTTTATTGTATTTCCCTAATCTAAGTGTAGGAAATAAGTGTGTGTATGTGTGTGTGTGTGTGTGTGTGTATATATATATATATATACATATACACACACACACACACACACACACACATATATATATATATTGCCTATATCTGCCTCGCGGTGCACTAAAGAAACAATTAATTTTGACCCCTTTATATTTATTGTATAATTTATGCTTTAATTTTGGGCAAACTATACAAAATGCATTGTTGTTTTTATAATGATGTTTCACATCTATGACATCTATGATGTTTGGTTTAATCTGTTTAATTATCTGTTCATCAGGCAGCTATGGTGGAGGTGGCCCCAATTATGGTGGTAACCGTGGTTACGGCAGTGGTGGGGGGGGTGGCGGAGGCGGTGGCTATGGAAACCAGGGTGGAGGCTACGGTGGCGGCGGCGGCTATGATAACTACAACAACAATGGTGGTGGCGGTGGAGGAGGAGGAGGCAACTTTGGAGGTGGTAAGTTATTTTGTAAACTGTTTCCCTTTTGTTGTTTTCTGCCATATGATGTTTATTTTGAATGGAAAGTGTAAAGAACGTTTTACATGTAAAGATCTTTGTAGCAGTTAACAATTTAAAGAATCACTGAATTTTTGCAGGAAACTTCGGAGGTGGCGGAGACTACAATGACTTTGGCAACTACAATAATCAATCTTCCTCTAACTACGGCCCAATGAAGGGAGGAAACTATGGCGGTGGCGGCGGCGGTGGTGGTGGAAGGAGCGGTGGCGGACCATATGGTGGTGAGTGAATACTGTAGTTTTGTCTTTGGTATATGCAGAGCAATACAATCACATTCTCATGATAAACTAGATGTGTTTAGTTTTGTGGCACAAGGTCAGAAATATTGGTCAACTCTTATTGCAATTGAATTATATACATGTATACATAAAATACAGATTTATACATGCTTTGTTGGGATGGGATGAACAAAACATCAGGAGTCTGGTTAAAGTATTGAGAAAATGCCTTTTAAAATGGTCTAGTTTAGTTTTTAGCCATGCATATTACTACATTTTTATGCTAGGACTTTTACAAAATTAAACGAATGCTAAAAATTATCTTAATACTTCAAAGATTTTTGGCTTAAAAGAGAAATCTTTAATTTTGACAAGGTATTGTTGGCTTTTGCTACAAATATTCCCATGCGTCTTTTGTGGCCAAGGCTCCCATTTATTGTCTAAGTATGATATCATCTAAGTACTTGATGATGTAATTGCTGTTTAAACGATGGTTGTCTCAAACTTTGCATAAATGCTTCTTGAGTCCAAAAGCATGTGCAGTTATAATGAACCTATATGGTCTCTCGTTATTTGCGGGAGTTACGTTCTAAAAATAGCCCGAATAGGTCAAATCCGCTAAGTATTTTTTACAATTATTATAGAAGTTTAATGGCTGTAAAACCCCTCAGTGCACTATTTTCTCAGATAGGCATTAACATTTCCACATTTCTCTCATTTATTAACTTTTCTCTCTTCTTTTAAACATGCGTAACTTCTACCTTCCTTTCGCACAAAAAGGTGGACTTCTGGACATGCTAGAGTTAGCATCTCCCTCTACCTTTTGGCTGCTGCTGTGGGTGCAGCACCCACTGTGCAGAATGTTTCATTGACATTATGGGGTTTGTTGGGGAGAACTTGCAAACATACAGTACAGCATTTCAGAGACTCACTGCTAATGATCAAAGATTTTGGCAAGCTGAATGCATTCTGTACTGTACAGGAGACAAGGCACGGAGGAGGTTGATTGACAATGGCAGTTCGTTGGGCCTTCAGTGCGCCTTTTCCCTTAGCAAAGAAACTTTCCAAAGACGTCTGTTTCTTACACATTTTGCTGCTTGTGTGTTAAATGTGGTTGCTCAAGTGATCGAGGTCTAAGCGAGAGAATACGGTCATTTTTCTTCAAAATAAAAGATTGTTCAGACTCGGATATTAAATCAAATGGAAATAATTAAGATTTCTTGTGCGGCCCGGTGCTAATTGATCCATGTACCGGTCTGCAGCCCGATGATTGAGGGCCGCTAGTCTACCTGATGGCTAATGCTTTAGCCTATTTCTGAAAAAGTTTCTTAACGGAACTTTTGAACATTGGTCCGCATATGTTCATTGTTTATGGGCATCTTTATAGGTGGCTACGGAGGAGGCTCTGGTGGAGGCGGTGGTTATGGAGGAGGATCTGGTGGTGGTGGTGGAGGTTATGGCGGAGGCTCTGGCGGACGGAGGTTTTAGATTCCAAGGTAAGAAGTGGTCCTCTTAATGAAGAGACCTCTGAAGTTTGTTTTTAGCTCATCCATGTCCAAACATCAGATAAGATTCGTAACCTAAGCAAATGCTAGCCCGTAATGATTCTTCAATTGGTGGATAAATGAGTAAAAACCATTGAGTTTTCAGTGCAGGGGAGATCCAGCAGCAAACCTTCAAATCTTATTAAGCTAAGATCCAGATGAAATGTAGATTTCTTTTCGCTCTCCAAAGCTTGTGGCTGCAGCACATGCAGACTGATGCTCTCAATGTCCAAACCATGCAGTCTTAGCTGACCTGAAGGTTTGCTTCTGTGCTTCTACTACTCATTCCTCTCCAGTTCAGCTCTTGATGAAGACAAAGCAAGGATTGCAAAGTGTAACTGAATTTATGTTCCGTATTGTCCAACAGGCCACAGTACTTAGAGGAGAGCCAGAGAGAGATGACAGGGAAAGGAGAGAAGCAAGCAGGTTTACACCTAGATCTGCCCAGCCAAGCAGTGTGGTGGCGATATTAACGTCTGCCACATGAAGAGAACGTGTTCAATAGGGGAAGAAAAATCATGTGGGAAGGACGGGGTGGGAATGGGAATTGTGGGGGGTGAAAAAAAAAAAGGAAAGTTTCAAAAGTACTCTTGTCCTGGAAAGACATTTACTAGTTTGTAGTTTCCCTTTTTTTTGTCTGTGAAGTGCAAAGCATTCCAATGAGGTTTTATGCAGGGTTTAACTGTTGTGTTGGCTTTTCTCTTGAACCAGTAGGGTGTCTGTCCTTTTCTTTTTCTTTTAATTGTAAACAGTCACCAATCAAGATGAAATAAACCGCTCCTGTTTTTTTATTTAATTGCATTGGTCAGTGTTTTGATTTTAAAAATCACCCAGTTGCACAAATGACCAAATTTTACGTCTCCGCAACAAAATCTGCTGGATATTTAGATGACGTAGACCTGAAGTGATGCATTAATACGATTTGGTTTCTGCAAATTTAGATCTTATCGGTTTGTTTGATCATCCATGTGAAATTATCAGTAAAGAAGTCCGAGTTTAACTTGAACAAAAGCTTAGATGGCTTATTTTATTCTATAATTAGCACACGTTCTGGTGTTTTTGCAACATGTGGGTAGCAAAGTAGACCAATGATGATGCTTTGAGTTCGACTGGTGAATGAATGAAATCCATGAGAGGATTTTAGCAGCTCTCCTGAAAGGCCAGAATCTCTCACGTAAGCGAGCGGTCAGACTATCCCATCAAGTGCCAGCAAAAGATTCTAGCCGTCGGGAGGAGCCAGCTTAAAGAGCCTAGCCAAAGAGAAGAGACTGTCCATCGAAGAGAGGCTAGCCATTGGGATGAGCCAGCTGAGAGGCTAGCTTATTGGAGCCGCCAGCAGTCTTATTGAGAACAGATGATTGCTCTTGTGAGACTAGCGAGAAACAGCTACCAAAGTAAGGCTTTTAACATACCAGACTGGTAGGTAAGAGGCGCATTTTAGTTTCTCTTTCATGTGAAATATTTGTGCTCATCACAATTAGGAGTAAACAGTGTAAAGATTTTGTTGCTTGGTTGTTTTTCGTGGTTGTGGTGATGAAAACATGACTGCCGAACTATCACAGTGAGCTAATTCTTTCAACTGTGTTTTAAAGTAAGGTTCGGTTGTCTAAATTTGATGTTCTTAAACTAGTCTTCTGTGTCAGTGGTGCATGAGACACTTATGGCTTCAGACGTTCTGTGCTTGGTTTACATGTCTTCTGCGTTTTTCTCCTAATGTTGTGTTTAAAGGCTGTTTGTTCTTTTTGCAGGGAGGTAATTGCTGGATTTTATGCCTGTGACACAGCAAAGTTACCATGGGCTGGTGGTCTTGAAGGTAAATGCATTTTCTTTACATTTGTCCTATTATGCAATAATCACTTTTCTAAATCTGTGAATATAGCCATCCTCCAATAGTGAAAATGAACTCTTATAATCAGACTTGATTCTGATTAACTAGTCTGCCTAAACACTTTGACCGTCTCCCTTTGTATGTGTCATCAGAGGGGGAAAGCCCCGCCCATTAGTGATGATTTCTCCCTCATTAGCATGAACAAACCTGACTGTTTTGAATCTGCTGCCATGGTTACAGGTGTTTGTGGCTCCGCCCTTTTTAGAAAGAGCAATCTCATTTGAATTTAAAGGTGCAGTAGGTGATCTGCCAAAATGCTAACCGTTAGCATAATATCTTTGAAACGTAGACCCTCCCCTGCTGTTCAAAGCCACACCTCCTGAAATCACGAATGCCTGAGGCTAACCCACTAGATCATGTCATTCGCCAGTTAGAAAACTATAGTACTTTTATAATACTAATCCCAGCGAAAAACTGTATTATATCTAGCACGTTTTCAGTTGTGTAGCAGCATAATGTGCAATATTTCATGCATGCAAGGATCGCTGGTCTCACTCTCTCATGCGCTTTGTCCTGAAGCGACTACTGTATGCTTAGTGGTTGCCCGGCGGTGTGCAGGAATTACACTTATTACTAAGCCATACTTGCATGCTGTTTCAGAGCGAATATTCAGAGTAGCGGTAAACAGTATAGGGAGCGCACCACAGGCTGTCATTGATCAAAAGTGAACCAATGTGAATATAAAACCAACTTCAGCTCAGTAAAGCAGGCTAGAGTAGCGCAGCTTACTGATGTTTTGTTGTTGAACTAAATAAACATCTACATTGTCTCTGCTGTACTTTATGAAAATGAAAATAGCCACATCAATCATTCGCCGGGAGATTTCAGTGGCTGAACAACACTTCAGTGCATATGACCCATTCATAACAACACAAAACTCTTAGTCAGGCAAAGCTGATGTAGATTAACACATAACATGACCTGTCTAACAGGAATACTTCAGCCATGGTGTCGTCCTTCCTCCAGCATGCATATGTAACTCCAATATTGATTCAGCATTTGGTTTTACCGCTGTCACTCTCTCGTGTGTGTGCGCAAACGGATCTGCGTGAACAGGAGTGTGCAGATGTACAAATCTACATTTGTTGACAGACAGTTTGGGCTACTTGTCAGAATTATAGAAATTGTCGGCCCAACAAATTTTAATGGGATAAACTTTTTTTTTTTTTTGGTCTTATGCCTTACCCAGAGTATAATAATACATATAAATACATTTAGATAATTTACTTTAATCAGTATTATTGGTATGTGAAGAGACTTTTAACCAGCACAACAAAACATGTTTCTGAAGACCATCACCTACTGCACCTTTAAAGCGACAGTCACCAAAACCGCACAGTTTGAATGAAATCATAAAAGGCTCAGTTTCAAAGAGTTATAAAACCTTTGTGTGGTATTTTGAGCTGAAACACGCACACACGCACACACACTAGGGACATCAGAGACTTTACTCACGTCTTGTAAAAAGGGGCATAATAGGTCTCCTTAAAATCGATGAGAAAGTATCTATCCATCTATCTATCAATCAAAAAAGGCTTAATTATTCCTTTCTCTTCCTCTAGGGTAGCTAAAGGCTGTGCAAACACATACCCTGAATGGAAAAGCAGCTGCACAAGCTTTTAAACATTGCATTCTTATTGGAGCTTGTGCTGTTTTACCCATGATTGAAGATGGACCGAATGCTTGAAATGGTACGCTTCCTTCATAACTGAACTCATGTTTTCCATATATCTTAATGGCACCATATGTAATTTATTATAATTTTTGTAATTAAGAGTGTTATACATTTTGCTGACTTGTGTGCTTACATTATCCCAAATTCTTCAAAGAATGTTCAAATCTGGAGACTTGAGCTATTTTAACCAGTGAGGCGGAGCGTGTGCCTGTTTTTCCAGTTGGATTTTTCTTTAAGTCCAATTTGGATTTTGCCCTTTGCTTTTACGGCGGTCCCGAATTGTCAAACGCCTTTTTGCATGCAAAAAATGGAAGTAACGTGCGAAAACTACGGCCAAATTTAGTTTAATGTCCAGTAACCTTTACTCTGTTAATACTACCACGATGATAAGTGTTGAATACATGTCCTGTAGGATGAAGACCACAACTCATGATTCCACACTCAGTCATGCCTTTGTTTGTTGTGAATACACGCCCTCTAGTGGTAGACAAAATTACATACTGTGCCTTTAATGTATTAGATGTGTCTGAATGTTTCATGCCAGGCTAATATAAGTGCATTTAAAGCGTGCCTTCTGCATTTTTGAAACTCATTGCACTCTTACTGTTTCAGGGTGTCAGAACATGGAGCAAAAGTAGCTGCTGGACAGCATTTTACACTTTTTAAAGTTACTTTTATTGTCATTTTTACTGCATTTTAATAATAAAACGTACAAACTGTGGGGGGGAAAAAAGAGAAGCCAAACCAGGAGACTTGTTTCAAGCTGAATTTCTTTTACACGTGTTGGTGGTTCTGCAATTAAAAGTGTTTGCAAGAGCCTACAGGGGTCTTACAGTGACAAGAGTAGTCAAAAAAAGTCTTTTGTTTTTTTTTTGTTGTAGGGCAGTGACTAAAGGTGGAGTTGGCTAAACAAAGCATGCAAATAAAGTAGATAGGTGGGTAAAAAACCTGCCAAGCCACTGACCAAACAAGTTTATCAACAAGAGTTTCTTCGGCCTGTATGGCATGTTGAGACGCTGCCCGTAGCATTTGCATCTCTTTGGCTCAGCCAGTGCTCAGGAAGCAAAAGCTTTTAATGTCTCACACCCTAGCTACTAGAGTTTTGAATGAGATTGCATAATTAAAAACCAAAGAGTATAACTTCAGTTATACATAGATTATTGTTAATTTGGAACTAGATTATATACGTTTATATTTCCCCGAAACATTAAGTACCGCCTGGAACGCCTAATTGATTGGTTAATGCATTGTTGTATGAGTGGATGTCCTTGATTATTTCGGGATCTCTGCTGTTAACTGAGGTTAAAAGCGTATGTTATCTGCCAGAGAAAGTGCATTTAAAAGTAAAGCTCAGTTGTGTCCCGTCAACAGACCAGTTGAGCTCAATGGGAAACATTTATGAAATGAGTATAATAAATATGTGTAACATTTTAGTCAAAGTAAGTGTTAATTTTTTAATATATAAAGAAACATGACAGATTCTGGAAGCAAATCTGGCCTTTGCTTAAAATGGAGGCCAAAAATCATCTCTAGTTGAATCTCTGAATCATATGACTGCTGCCATACTCGAAAATCTCATACTCGAGATTTTAATCGAGGGCCAATCTTTGCTCTGTTTTTGTTTTGGGGTTTTTTATAATTTAATACCTAAATGGAGGACAATGGTGTTTCAATTTACTATGCAATGTTAATCTTTTCAGTATTTAGTTGGGTGCTTTGAGAGGAAGGACTTGAGAATAAAACAACTGCTTTGTCAGTCATAGATGGCTGTGTGCTGAAAAACTGCAGTTTACTAGATTAGTAAATTACTCCTTACACACATTGGTAACGCTTTACAACACGTGCCAAAGCCAGTTGCTCCGGCCCTCCAGGAATTGAGTTTGAGACCCATGTTGTAAAGCAGGGGTGTCAAAGTCAGTTTTGCTCCAACCCTAATCATACACCACTTATGCAACTAATCAAGGTGTTCAAGACTCTTGAACACCGATTATTTTAATCGGCCGTGTTTGGAGTTAAAGCAAAGCTGTGCAGAGCTGCGGCCTTCCAGGAATTGAGTTTGAGACCCATGCTTTACAGTAGGGTTGTATTCTCAACCATGTTCCTGGAAGACCACCAGCTCTGCACAATTTCCTTTATGCGTCCTTAACCAAACACATTCAGATCATCAGCTCATTAGCATTAGACTGAAAGACCTGTAATGGGTGGGACAAACATCCAAAACATGCAGTGCTGGTGGTCCTCCAGGAACGTGGTTGAGAAGCACTGTATTAGTTAATGCATTTACCAACATGAACAATACATTGGTTACTGTAATTGTTCATATTTGTTAACCTTAGTTAATGGAACTAAAGCTGTTCATGTTAACTCGCGGTGCATTAATGTCAACAAGCATGATTTATGATTTTAATAAGGCATTAATAAATGATAAGCTGTTAGTAAATACATGAACTAATGAAACCTTATTGTAAAGTGTGACCCAAACATGTGTACCTGTTAAATCGAGTAAGATTTTACAAAGGAGAAGTTATGATGTAGGTAGTAGGTACACAAGTAAAAAATAAAAATACACACAACGACCATACTTTAATCTATGGCAAGTTCTATACAGATGTGTTAAGATTTAGATGCTATATAATTTGCTTACTAGGATGAGGTGGAGGCAAGTAAAGGTGATTTTCTTTTAGTATCCTCGTGTTTAAACCCTCCCGGTGGTCTGGAGGCCTGAACTTTAAACAACATCCATATTCATCCTCCTCCCCTGATGGGTGAGAAATTAGAGGAACTCTAGATGGAGCAAATCAGCCGCCCGGACGACCATGTGCAGCAGGGCGAATGAATGCAGTTTTCCCATGTGGTTTGTGTTTCTGTCTGGCTCTCGGTTATATACTGCTACAGGAGGCTGAAACAATACCTCACTGTGATTCAATCAAATAATACAATTGCAATCAAAAGCATACTATAGTAGCCTACCTTATGATGTTTTCTTAAGTCTTCATTCATTCATTTTCTTTTCGGCTTAGTCCCTTTATTAATCTGGGGTCTCCACAGTGGAATGAACCGCCAACTTATCCAGCATATGTTTTGCGCAGCGGATGCCCTTCCAGCTGCAACCCATCTCTGGGAAACATCCACACACATACACTACGGACAATTTAGCTTACCCAATTCACCTGTACCGCATGTGTTTGGACTGTGGGGGAAACCGGAGCACCCGGAGGAAACCCACGCCAACACGGGGAGAACATGCAAACTCCACACAGAAACGCCAACTGACCCAGCCAAGGCTCGAACCAGCGACCTTCTTGCTGTGAGGCGATCGTGCTACTCACTGCGCCACCGTGCAGCCGTCTTAAATTCACACAGATATTGTGTTGTAGGTCTTAAATCATTTTAAACCGGTCTTAATTTTCCTCTGTCCAATTAAAGCTACCCAATCAGGTCGATGACATCCATCCGGTCACCAACAATCCACAGCAATAAAACTTTTATATATATATTTGTGTTGTTTTTGCAATGAGATATAATTCACTACAGCTATTAGACGTTTTTACAGGAAAATGTCTGAATTTAATTCTCTAATCAGAGAAAGAAAACTAAAAACAATTACATGTTTCCTTATGATAACAGCATAGGGAGATTTCCCTTTACATGATCTCCCATTTATATAAAAACTTTGCAGAATGAAGGGACATAATATTTATAAATAGCCGTGGAGCTTAAGATTTTATAACACAAATGCATTAAGTTGAATAGGAGTATATATGTGTTTATATATGTATATGTGTTTATATATGTGTATATGTATGTATATATGTGTATATATATATATATATGTATATGTGTTTATATATGTATGTGTATATGTATGTATATATGTGTATGTATATATATATATATATATATATATGTATATGTGTTTATATATGTATATGTGTATATATATGTATATGTGTTTATATATGTGTATATATATATATATATATATATATGTGTATATGTATGTATATATATGTATATGTGTTTATATATGTGTATATATATATATATATATGTGTGTATATGTATGTATATATGTGTATATGTATGTATATATGTGTATATATATATATATATGTATATGTGTTTATATATGTATGTGTATATGTATGTATATATGTGTATATATATATATATATATATATATATATATATGTATATGTGTTTATATATGTATATGTGTATATATAGATATATATATATATAGATAGGAGTATATATTCAATCCATTTGGACCAAAAGCCATCAAATATATATTTTTGATCATTCATGTAACTGTGTCCATAATGAAGAAGGGAACATTATGTTGAAAACTGTATATACAACTAGACTTTTAGTTGTGCGGAAAGAAAAACAACAACAACCACCCATTACGAAAGAAATCCTTAATCTTTACCCCTTTATAAGTTTAAAATTTCATTCATTCATTTTCATTTCGGCTTAGTCCCTTTATTAATCTGGGGTCATCACAGCGGAATGAACCGCCAACTTATCCAGCATATGCTTTACGCAGAGGATGCACTTCCAGCTGCAACCCATCACTGGGAAACACCAATACACACCCATTCCCACACATACACAATGGCCAATTTAGCTTTTTCAATTGTCCTATAGCGCATGTGTTTGGACTTTTGGGGGAAACCGGAGCACCCGGAGGAAACCCACGCCAACACGGGGAGAACATGCAAACTCCACACTGAAATGCCAACTGGCTAAGCTCGGACTCGAATCAGCGACCTTCTTGCTGTGAGGTGACAGTGCTAACCACTGTGCCACCTAGTAGCCTACAAATATCTGAAGATTATTTTCTATACCAGCAATGAGTCAAAATTATGTTAAATCCTTTTCCTTAAAACATGCAAATATAATCTTATTTTTGGTTTGAGATGTATTCTTCCACTGTCAGAGGAACTGAGTATACGAAAATACACTAATTTCACTTATGAATATATATTTTCAGTTGTCTAGATAATACTTGTTGAGATTTGTTAGATATTTAAACCTGAAACAAGGCAAAAGCTAGAAGTCAGAAAGGCATTTTTGTTGGCCTACGTCGTGTGGAAGGGGTTTCTGTCCATCTGTTTCCTGTTCGAAGTGGACATAATCAGCAGGAGACCAGAAACAGCCCACCTCAGTGAGGCCTTACGAAAACAAAACGTGTGTGTGTGTGTGTGTCTGTCTGTCTGTGTGTGTTTGTGTGTGTGTGTGTGTGTGTGTGTGTCTCTGTGTCTGTCTGTGTGTGTGTATCTGTGTCTGTGTGTGTGTATGCGTGTGTGTGTATGTGTATGTTTGTGTGTGTGTGTGTGCGTGCGTGTGTGTGTGTGTGTCTGTGTGTGTGTCTCTGTGTCTGTCTGTGTGTGTCTCTGTGTGTGTGTGTGTGTGTGTGTGTGTGTGACAGAACCCGGAACTGTCCAAAAGGAAAACAAAAATTAGGTTAAATAAAAGAAACATACGTGTGAATGTCTGGCTGAGTGAAATGTTGAATGTGCACAATGTGTGGTGTTCAAATGGAGTAGATCTGAATGTGTGAACTGGCATGTCAGGCCCGTAGCCAGCCTGGTGAAAGGGCTGGTTCTTTTTTTATTTATTTATTTTTTTTAGGTCACTATTTAATTATGGGATGTAAATACTGCATTTTAGTGACATTTTAAGCACTACTTTAGCTGAAATAGCTAGATTGCCGAATGGTCACCATAACCACAAACAAGTACACGTTAAAACTCATGGATAACAACAACAGCCAAAATACTATGCAAATTCATCTTAATTCACTCCTTTTCATTCATTCATTCATTTATTTTCTTTTCGGCTTAGTCCCTTTATTAATCAGGAGTCGCCACAGCGGAATGAACCGCCAACTTATCCAGCATATGTTTTACGCAGCGGATGCCCTTCCAGCTGCAACCCATCACTAGGAGACACCCATACACACACATACACTATGGACGATTTAGCTTACCCAATTCACCTATACTGCATGTCTTTGGACTTGTGGGGGAAACCGGAGCACCCGGAGGAAACCCACACCAACACGGGGAGAACATGCAAACTCCACACAGAAACGCCAACTGACCCAGCCGAGGCTCGAACCAGCGACCTTCTTGCTGTGAGGCGAACGTGCTAACCACTGAGCCACCGTGCAGCCCTTAGTCATAATCATAATAATAATAATAGAAATGGAAACATTATAAATGGAGGCAGAAAGCTGAAGTACAGCAGGGAAGCAGCCAGTGATCTTCCTACTGCTCCACACTATTGACGGTGTCTTCCGTGTTTCTCTTCTGAGTGTTCTGTTCTCTGTAAATATGCAATTAACAACTCAGAGACTTTGGAGAAAAGTAATTAAATGAGTGTTATGAGGTCAGGCATGTTCACACCAGGAACGTTAACTATTAAGACAACTATAACAATAACTATATCAGCATCCACCAGTAATAACTTATGATCCGCTGAATCACACCGAAGCGACAGCCGACGGATGTTTCCCAGTGATGGGTTGCAGCTGGAAGGGCATCCGCTGCGTAAAGCATATGCTGGATAAGTTGGCGGTTCATTCCGCTGTGGCGACCCCAGATTAATAAAGGGACTAAGCCGAAAAGAAAATGAATGAATGAATGTTGGCATAGCAGTCAAAATAGGAATAATGAGCTCATGTATGGGACAAATTCTGGACCTTTGTCGGCGAGGGGTGGGTCTTCCGAACCACCCGAACCCCCTTGGCTACGGGCCTGCATGTGTAGTGTTGTGATTGGCGCAAATTGAGTAAATAATAAATTAATTATTCTGAATTCGCTATTTAACTCAGAAAACAGAAACGTGACAGATTGGAAACTGGTGAGTATTAAAACTGTTTTGTTTTTGGCGACGCAGTGGGTAGCACAATCGCCTCACAGCAAGAAGCTCGCTGGTTCGAGCATCGGCTGGGTCAGTTGGCGTTTCTGTGTGGAGTTTGCATGTTCTCCCCGTGTTCGCGTGAGTTTCCTGTATATGTGTGAATGAGTGTGTATGGGTGTCTCCTAGTGATGGGTTGCAGCTGGAAGGGCATCCACTGCGTAAAACATATGCTGGATAAGTTGGCGGTTCATTCCGCTGTGGCGACCCCAGATTAATAAAGGGATTAAGCCGAAAAGAAAATGAATGAATGTTTAGTTGTTTTGCTTTGTAGGCTACCTGTGACCAGAGCAACGCTAAATCGTGTAGCGTAAATGTCCACACGGTGGCGCCAGCAATACTTAGCTTATAGAAAAATGAACAGTTTTGAACACTGGGTTTATATTTATCATATTATTTTTAAAGGATTGTTTACTGAACTGCCGTTAACAACGATGAATAAATACTGTAAAACGTATTGTTCATTTTTGCTCATATTAGTAAATTCATTAACTAACATGTGCTAATGGAAACTTATTGTAAAGTGTGACCTATAAAATAAGAGCCAGTATACACAGGGGCTTTTTTGCTTATCAAGATGCAGTTAAAAAAAAAATCATACATATACATGCATACACTACCTGACCAAGATAATAAGTTGATAATAATCCAAGATAATAACAATAATCCAAGATAATAACTTGACTTCTAATTGATCATTTGGTATTAGAAGTGGCTGATATGAAAGGCGAAGGCCTCTAGATTACGCTTATTTGACCAAAATAAAATATGATCATGCCTGATTTTGAATGGTTTAATTAGGACAGTAAGGTCTGACTCTGCTTGGACAAAAGTTTTGTCACTTAACAGGAATAATGTACAGTATAGAATATAAAGTCATGGTGCAGTGGAGAAAGAATGAATATTGTGTATGACTCCATGAGCTTGGAGGACTGCATCCATACATCTCTGCAATGACTCCAATCACTTATTAATAAAGTCAACTGGAATGGCAAAGAAAGCGTTCTTGCAGGACTCCCAGAGTTCATCATGATCCTTTGGATTCATCTTCAATGCCTCCTCCTTCATCTTACCCCAGACGTGCTCAATAATGTTCATGTCTGGTGACTGGGCTGGCCAATCCTGGAGCACCTTGACCTTCTTTGCTTTCAGGATCTTTGATGTGGAGGCTGAAGTATGAGGAGCGCTATCCTGCTGGAGAATTTACTCTCTGCTGTGGTTTGTAATGTAATGGGCAGCACAAATGTCTTGAAACCTCAGGCTGTTGATGTTGCCATCCACTCTGCAGATCTCTCACACGCCCCCATACTGAATGTAACCCCAAACCATGACTTTTCCTTCACCAAACTTGTCTGATTTCTGTAAGAATCTTGGCTCCATGCGGGTTCCAGTGGGTCTTCTGCAGTATTGGTGATGATTGGGATGCAGCTCAACAGATGATCCATCGGAAAAATCTACTTTCTGCCACTTTTCCAATTGATCAAATACAAGTCAAGTTATTATTTGTTGCTCTTACTACTGGGATCCACTACAAGACTGTTGTCAGGTAGTGTATATATATATATATATATATATAGAAAGAAAGCATATTTTTTCAGATTTATTTCCATACGACTAATCCAAAATAAACATATTTCCATATTTACCCCTGCACATGCATCATATATTGCATAATATTTGATTAAACGTTGCACAATTACAGTAACTATATACTTTCTTTGCTTTCGAATCCATCCTCATTATTTGAGGTTACTGTAACCCGCTGCATGTGCGATTACATTTATAATATTATTAAATGGCTATTTCTTTAAATACCAATGTAAATCTTGTTGTGAATGTGATGCATCATCATTACATATTTCTAATTTAATATTAATTGCATTGTAATTATTCATATCCGCCGGGCGTATGGCAGTGTAATGCAATAGATGGAGTTATTATAAATGAGACGACCGCTCTTGCTTTTGTCTTTGATTGTCACTTTGGCTTCATGTTTAACCTCTTAATAACATCATGCTGCGGATCCACTGCTTCTGCTCACTCCTTATACAACTTTAATCCTCATTTCTGTTCATAAAGTTAATGTTAGACCTTTAGTATTCATTTATACCTTATGCAGTATTTAATTATGAGCTAAAGAGTCTCTTATATACAACAACTGCGTGCAACTGTGCTTTAAATGAGAGAATTGACGGTATAAAAGCTCAATTATACATGAATGTTCATTGCAGATATTTACATGCATGTAAATGTGTGTGTATATATATATATATATATATATACATTCATTCATTTTCATTTCGGCTTAGTCCCTTTATTAATCTGGGGTCGCCACAGCGGAATGAACCGCCAACTTATCCAGCATATGTTTTACGCAGCGGATGCCCTTCCAGCTGCAACCCATCACTGGGAAACATCCATGCACACTCATTCACACACATACACCACGGACGATTTAGATTACCCAATTCACCTATAGCGCATGTGCTTGGACTTGTGGGGGAAACCGGAGCACCCGGAGGAAACCCACGCCAACACAGGGAGAACATGCAAACTCCACACAGAAATGCCAACTGACCCAGCCGAGGCTCGAACCAGCGACCTTCTTGCTGTGAGGCGAACGTGCTACCCACTGTGCCACTGTGAGGCCCAACTGTATATATATATATATATATATATATATATTTGTCATCTAAATCCAGTCTTAAAGAAAAGATTAGACAAACTTGCTTGTCTGTTTACTCCTTATCAGAAATGTATGTTATTTTCAAGCATATCTGATCATCTCTGTGTGTAAGACTGACTCAATGCATGCCTTAAAACGCATTAAAACACACACAAGCAGAACAACTGGAGCGTCAGATCGGAAACCGACAATAATTAGTGGCGTTCAGGCCGAATAAATTGAGATTAGTGCTGATGTTTCCTCTCCATGTTTCTGGCGGTTTAAAAGCATCCGTCTTGTTCTCCCCTGAAATCAATGTGACACTCTCAAGTCCCATGTTGCCACTTCATAACGTCCAATATTGAGCCCGAATGGCCTCACAATCTGATTTGGCCACAATAAACTTGCCTAATGGGTTTAAATGTCACGTTTTCAATGCAAACACAAATTATGATTATTATGTCGCGTTAGAAGAGAACGTCAGAAATCAATAATCGGACTAATCCATTCATTCATTCATTTTCCTTCGGCTTAGTCCCTTTAATTATCAGGGGTCGCCACAGCGGAATGAACCGCCAACTTATCCAGCATATGTTTTACACAGCATGTGCACTTCCAGCTGCAACCCAGTACTGGGAAACACCCATACACACTCATTCTCTCTCACACACACACACACACACACACACACACACACACACACGCATACACACACACACACACACACACACACTCATACACTACAGGCAATTTAGTTTATTCAGTTCACCTATAGCGCATGTGTTTGGACTGTGGGGGAAACCGGAGCACCCGGAGGAAACCCACGCCAACAAGGGGAGAACATGCAAACTCCACACAGAAATGACCCAGCCGGGACTCAAACCAGCGACCTTCTTGCTGTAAGCATCTAATCATTTTATATTCGTCACATGTTTTTGTTTCTTGACTTAATTTTATACACTGTAAAAAGCTGCTGGGTGCCACACAATCCCTTCATCTTACCTCAATGCAAATCCATTAAGTCTACTTCATGTTTTTTTTACAATTTTAAGTTGATTGAACATAAAACAAATAAGTTGTCCCTAAAAAGAACTTGTTTTAGCTCGTTTTAAGTAGTTTGAACAAGCAACAATTGTTTTGAGTGTATTTGCGTGAGCAGAAACGGGGAACGTACTGTAAAGCCTTTAATGGAATTTGCAGACACGCTAAACGATCCGCAGGCGGCAATAAATCTGTCCAAAAATAGTTTAAAAAGGACAGCAGAGGCAATCAGGGTGAGAAATAGACAAAAAGAGCCCAATTCCAGTCCTAGATGTTATTTATGGCTATTGTTGTGTATTTCACGACACTAAGAAAGAAGGCTTCATTGGATTTACTACATTATTTTTAAGGTAAGCGGTTGCGAACAATTGATATGGGCTGGATTTACTTCATTTGTTTGTTTAAATTTAGCCCATATCAATTGTTCACAACTGCTTACCTTAAAAAAATTAAGCAAATCCAATGAATCGTTTTTTTCAGTGTGTATACTTTCACGTGAAGTACACAACAATAGTCACAAATAACATCTTGAATCATAATTAATCCAATTTTTAGTGCACTGTAGGGATGTAAACATTCATTCATTCATTTTCTTTTCGGCTTAGTTCCTTTATTAATCTGGGGTCGCCACAGCGGAATGAACCGCCAACCTATGCAGCATATGTTTTACGCAGCGGATGCCCTTCCAGCTGCAACCTATCACTGGGAAACATCCATACACACCCATTCACACTCATACACTACGGACAATTTAGCTTACCCAATTCACCTGTACCGCATGTGTTTGGACTTGTGGGGGAAACCGGAGCACCCGGAGGAAACCCACGCCAACACAGGGAGAACATGCAAACTCCACACTGTCTTCTGTGGCGACCCCTGGTTAATAAAGGGACTAAGCCGAAAAGAAAATAAATGAATGAATACAATAAAATTGACAAACTACACGCAAGCAATACGACCCAACACAAAACTATTTTAACTTGAAATATTTTTGCTGCTTGTTCAAACTACTTATTTAAAATGAGCTGAAACAACACAATTCTTGAGATTTTGTTGGGGACAACTTAATAGTTTTTATGTTCAATCCACTTAAATTTGTAAAAACTAATAAGTTAGCTTAATTCCTTCCTTAATGTTGTCCCAGCACACATCGATTGTGTGGTTCCACAATTCCTACATGTTGTCCTGACACAAATCGATTAAGTTAACTTAATTGTTTTTATAAATTTAAGTGGATTGAATATAAAACTATTAAATTGTCCCCAAAAAACTTAAGAATTGTTAAACTTAAGTAGTTTGAACAAGCAGCAAACATCATTTTTTGGGTTTATAAATCTGTATCTGGGCTTCACGGTGGCGCAGTGGGTAGCACAATCGCCTCACAGCAAGAAGGTTGCTGGTTCGAGTCTTCATTCATTTTCTTTTCGGCTTAGATCCTTTATTAATCTGGGGTCGCCACAGCGGAATGAACTCCCAACTTATCCAGCATATGTTTTACGCAGCTGATACCCTTCCAGCTGCAACCCATCACTGGGAAACACCCATACACTCATTCACACACATACACTACGGACAATTTAGCTTACCCAATTCACCTATACCGCATGTTTTTGGACTTGTGGGGGAAACCGGAGCACCCGGAGGAAATCCACGCTAAGACGGGGAGAACATACAAACTCCACACAGAAATGCCAACTGATCCAGCTGGGGCTCGAACCAGCAACCTTCTTGCTGTGAGGCGATTGTGCTACTCACTGCGCCAGCGTGCTGCCCCTTGACAGATATTATTAATAATAAATGTATCTCCTTTGATTGCAAGAGCAGGAATCCTCTTTTTTCCCCAATATAAATCATTAAAGGGCTCCTATTATTCCCCATTTTAAGATGTAAAATAAGTCTCTGATGTCCCCATAAAGTGTATGTAAAGTTTCATCTCAAACTACCACACAGATAATGTTTATAACTCTCTGAAACTGCCCCTTTTAAGCTTTGATCCTAATTGTGGTGTTTTGGTGACTGTCGCTTTAAATGCAAACGAGGTTCTGCTCTTTTCAGAAGTGGGCGGAGCTACAGATGCCTATGTGTCAGCTTAGTGGCAGATTCAAAAACAGACTAATGTCTTATGTCAATGAGGGAGAGATGGTCACTAGTGGGCGGGGCTTTCCCCCTCTGATGACACGTACAAAGGTAGAATGTCAATCAAAGTGTTTCTGCAGACTGTTTTTTATTAAGTCTGATTAAAAACAATAGAATTAATACATTTTAACTATTAAAAGCTGGTTATATTCACACACTGCTGACTCACAACTGTGAATAAACCCCTTATAAAAGTGATTCTTGCATAAAAGGTCCCCCTCATGAACAATGTTTAATGCGAAAGTGCATGAAGAGACTTCCTCACGGTCTCACAGAGATTTATTCTGATTCAGCTTGGGACCCATATTTAAAGGGGTTTTTCATTTTATTCATTTAATGCAGGCTGCAGCTAAAGTACAATAGATTAAAACAAAAACAGCGAAACATGCCTGGTGATGTTCAGTCGTGCATATTTGATACTGATGATGTTGTTAATTTCAGATTGACTTCTCCACGTGTTGTCTTTCTGTGATCATCAGTCAGTGTGAAGAAGCGGTGCTTGAAACTGTCGCTCTCTGACCTCCGACAGGTTCAGATGGAGGTCAGGCTCTCTCTCTCTCTCTCTCTCTCTCTCTCTCTCTCTCTCTCTCTCTCTCTTTCTCTATCTCTCATTCATTTATTCATTCATTTTCAACCGCTTTTCCGGGGCCGGGTCGCAGGGGCAGCAGTCTTAGGAGAGAAACCCAGACTTCCCTCTCCCCAGACACTTCCTCCAGCTCCTCCTGGGGGATCCCGAGGCGTTTCCAGGCCAGCCGAGAGACATAGTCCCTCCAGCGTGTCCTGGGTCTTCCCCGAGGCCTCCTCCTGGTGGGACATGCCTGGAACATCTCCCAAGGTAGGCGTCCGGGAGGCATCCGAAACATATGCCCGAGCCACCTCAGCTGGCTTCTCTCGATGTGGAGGAGCAGCGGCTCTACTCCGAGCTCCTCCCAGGTGACAGAGCTCCTCACCCTATCTATAAGGGTGCGCCCTGCCACCCTGCGAAGGAAACTCATTTCGGCCGCTTCTATCTGTGATCTTGTCCTTTAGGTCATGACCCAAAGCTCATGACCATAGGTGAGAGTAGGAACGTAGATTGACCGGTAAATCGAGAGCTTTGCCTTTCAGCTCCTTCTTTACCACAACGGACCGATACATCAACCGCATTACTGCTGCCGCTGCATCAATCCGCCTGTCAATGTCACGTTCCATCCCTCCCTCATTCGTAAACAAAACCCCAAGATACTTGAACTCCTCCACCTGGGGTAAGGACTTTCCTCCAACCTGGAGATGGCAAACCACCTTTTTCTGGTGGAGCACCACGGCCTCGGCCTCAGCACCTCCAAGTCCGAGACCCCTCTCTCTCTCTCTCTCTCTCTCTCTCTCTCTCTCTCTCTCTCTCTCTCTCTCTCTCAATTCAATTCAAAATGGCTGTAAATTATACAAAATTGGCAAAGTTTGAAATATGTGGACAAATATTTAAATATAACAAGCATAAAATATCAAAATATGGAGAAAAAAATAACAGAAACAAAATATCATAACAATTTAAACATATCTATGCGGTACTGCAGCTCAGATATGCCTGGGTAAAGTCTATAAGGGATACAGCTGCGGATTCTCTCATCAATATACCATACTTTTGTGACCCTGTGCAACAATAATATTTTTACATTACTGTGAGGGTTGGGGTAGGAGTAGACGTTAATAAAATACAATTGATGGATAATGTAATAAATGATAAATAGTTCTCGTTAAATTTGGGCTGCAGCTGTATCCCTTCTAGCATCAACCATCCGCCTGCTGACAACCCCAGACAACCGCAGAAGAAGAATCCCGGCATGCAGCGCGCCCCCATCGCTCTTTTGTTGCCGGAAAAAAGAAACCTCTGGAAGAATCATGTTAGCACAACTCGACACAGAGAGGTAAAGCACAAATATGCGATAAAATAACTAATAATCGAGTTCATATAACGTCTCTTTGTAGGAGTATTATCGCAAATTAATACAAATGTTTGGTATCGAAGCCTGTGTGTGTGTGGATGGACGAGAGAATTGAACATCCATCACGAACACAACGTTGAATTTAAACTCACTGCGTTATTAATAGATGGGGTAAAGTTGGTTTTATATTAGGACTTTCTCCTTAGTAATGTAATTTTATAAAATCATTTTCTGCAAATCCTAAATGGGGGTAATCATATTAGCAGCCAATGACTACAGTACAACACTGTCCACAGTCAAATCAATAGAGCTAATGTTGTTTTGAAGTCATATTTACATGCTATTTCAGCCCGAAATATTCAAAGTAGCGTAATAAACAATATAGAGAGCGTCAAAGTTGTCAAAAATGAACTAATGTGCGAATATAAAACCATATTTTAATCTACTGTACTTTACCTCAATTGTTAATAGGCAAAACCAATATTTCTTATAAGTGTGTATGTTGTATATAAGAGCCATTCCAGCGTTACGGATGTGACATTTGCAGTAAAAACACAAAACATAAATTCACAGAGAAAGTTTATGTTAACATTATATTGAAACATCTGTTTATATTTGCCAAAACGACCAACCAGAGTTATGGGATCAGAAAAATATCAATCTGTAAACATGTTTAATGATTTTAAATGAGGGAAATAAACAGTCTTCAGTCCAAAAAGTCTTCAAGTTTGCAGTATACAACATACTTTCAAGAGTTCACACTTAGCTGATGATTGGTTATAAAGCTTGTTTGGCATGCTGTCCCGGGCGAGAGCCCTGAGCTCACGAGATCCTCGAGCCCTGGGCTCCCTCCCGTTTGCAGGGCGAGAGGGGAGCTTGAGCTCAGGTAGATCTCGATGAACTCCCCCGACTTATTTCTGGCTAAAAGAATGGCTGAAAGAGATGTATACTTATTAAGAACTTGGCTATGGTATTGCGTAGAGTGTTCAATTTACTTAAGTTGCGTGTTTTTGGACTCTGGGAGGACACTGGAGAACCTGGGGAAAACCCACGTGAGCACGGGGAGAACAAGCAAACTCCACACAGAAATGTCGACTAGTTTAGTTGGGACTTTAACCAGAGACATTCTTGCTGTGAGGCGACAGTGTTAATCACTGGGCCACCATGTCGCAGATCTGGGAAGTAGAAGTAGAAGGAGTAGGGGTGGGTGGGGGGGAGTTCTTCAAGACGAAGGTACTGAGATAAGGGAACTCTGGTTATTTATGGTGATCTAGGAATCATCTGATTGGTGAATCAGTTGCGAGCTGATGCGGGACCCGCTGTACCAACTATATTTTATAACAGTGTAATTATTGTAGCATATAGCTATAGGTAGTATAGGTAGTATATAAATATAGGTACAGGTACAGTAGAATAGGTAGTATATA
>CAIGQW010055047.1:68629-82130 GCA_903798125.1 Danio choprae | reverse complement strand
GGGGAGAACATGCAAACTCCACACAGAAACGCCAACTGACCCAGCTGAGGTTCGAACCAGCGATCTTCCTGCTGTGAGGCAAGGCGCCACCGCCACCAAAAAAAAAAGTCCAAACAATAGCAGCGAACAATTTTGTTATAAACTCTGAATCAACATAAAGGTCTAAAAGAACTTATACAGTCTTTCATATTTAACAGGTAAGATACTTTATTTTAAATACAAGTTCATAGGATAGCAATTGTAAAGTCATTTTATTATGTGTTGTCTTACTGTTGTGTTGAATTTTGCAGACGGGTCAATTACAAACCAAACGGGTGACCAGATTAAGTACATATAATCAGATGTCTGAAAATGGGTTATTTTTGCGAGATGTTTTTACTCTAATATTTACAAAGGCATGACATTCACTCTCTCAGGTGATATTGTGTTTAGATTTGGATGTGTACTTCCATCCCCAGGATCACATTTATGCTTGTGTAGGTAAAACACACTCATTTTTCCATTAAACATGCAGTTTTTATTTATTAACGAATATACATAACGTAGGCCTACATTTTAAGTATTAATTAAAACAACAATTCGTTAAAACATCTCCATTACCTCTCCTTTTCATAATCAACACACGTTTTCATTTACTTTTATTACATCAGTAAAATTTGCACAGCTGATAATGTATACCTAATGCTTAACACCTAATGATAATATACACCTAACCAATTTATATTTTAATTCAACATTGAGCTTGTTCGATTCGAAGCTCAGTCATTTAAGATATTGGTCTGTGCATCTTAGATCTGTAGTGGCTTGGATTGCTACTAAAACTTCCTTTAGTGTCTGACAGACCTGCAAACACAAGAGAGAGAGAAAAGAAAATTAATATAGGGTTAAAGCATCATCTTAGTCCACAACACACACAAAAGTTCAGACTATAACGCATACAGTTCCCATAACTAATCTACTTCTTTCTCATAAAGAAATAAATCGGCTCCTCAATGTGCAGACTTGAATGTGATGGATTTACACTGAGGTCTGACTGTTTAGGTATTAACAATTGCTTGGGTATTTAATATTTTTGGATTTAGTTGTGGTTCGATGAATCTGCAAATGGCTTCTTTATTTAATCTTTTACATTCATTCATTCATTCATTTTCATTTCGGCTTAGTCCCTTTATTAATCTGGGGTCGCCACAGCGGAATGAACCGCCAACTTATCCAGCATATGTTTTACGCAGCGGATGCCCTTCCAGCTGCAACCCATCTCTGGGAAACATCCATACACACCCATTCACACACATACACTACAGACAATTTAGTCTACCCAATTCACCTGTACCGCATGTCTTTGGACTTGTGGGGGAAACCGGAGCACCCGGAGGAAACCCACGCCAACACAGGGAGAACATGCAAACTCCACACAGAAACGCCAACTGACCCAGCCGAGGCTCGAACCAGCGACCTTCTTGCTGTGAGGCGAACGTGCTACCCACTGCGCCACTGTGAGGCTAATCTTTTACAAATTGATGCATTTATTATTGCGATTTGTATTGTAAATTAACTAGAGCGCTCATAAATTAGAAAGATTTTGTCATCATAAGTACACTCATAAACTGATGTGACGTCATCCCAATTTAATGCCTGGCAAAATCAGCTTTTATTTTTTTACTTTGTGATATGAAAATCTGTGTTTTCCAAAACAACTCCACAACTAACGCTTTAAATTGGTTACTTAAAGCCATAGTTTACCCAAACATGCTTCTTCTGCTATCATCTGCTCATCCTTCACTTGTCCCAAACCTGTAGGAGTTTCTTTCTTCGGTTGAACACTAAATAAGATATACTGAAGAATGTTTTAAAAAATAGCCATTGACCTCCATTGTGTTATTTCAACCATTACTTTGGATGTCAACCTTTCCCAAAATTCTTCATAATACCTTGTTTTGTGTTCAACAAGTTAGAAATTCATAAATGTTTAGGATCACTTGAGTGGGAGTAAATGGAGAGGATATTTTCACTTTTGGGTCTAAACATTCATTCATTCATTCATTCATTCATTTTCTTTTCGGCTTAGTCCCTTTATTAATCTGGGGTCGCCACAGCGGAATGAACCGCCAACTTATCCAGCATATGTTTTACACAGCGGATGCCCTTCCAGCTGCAACCCATCACTGGGAAACATCCATACACTTCCATTCACACACATACACTACGGACAATTTAGCTTACCCAATTCACCTGTACCGCATGTCTTTTGGACTTTTGGGGGAAACCGGAGCACCCGGAGGAAACCCACACCAACACGGGGAGAACATGCAAACTCCACACAGACATGCCAACTGACCCAGCCGAGGCTCGAACCAGCAACCTTCTTGCTGTGAGGCGAGAGCGCTACCCACTACGCCACCGTGCAGCCCTGGGTCTGAACAAATAATGAAATTAAATAATGTCTACCTGAAATGCATTGGTTTCTTGGCTATATTTATATTCTCAGATCATATTGCTATAGGGTGATTTAGACATACACTAAAACTATATTATAAAAACATAAATTGTAGCTTATTTAAATAGTTTAATTATATTTTGCCCTTTTTTATGTCCTACAGTTGTCTCATTCAGTTAATCACAAATTGCAGGTGTTGCACATTTAATTACCACTGACAACAATGACCATTTATACGTTTATTTATACATATAACCAGGCAAACCTGAACTTGCAGATGAATATGTTTATGATTTCTAGGACTATACATGTTCGATCTGACGTCTGGCTGTCCAGAAGCAGTGTTCACATTCCAATCCCATTAAAAACTGTGATTATTTAACATCCGGTAGGCCTGTGGTAGCCTTGAACTAAAACAAGCATTTCTCAAACAAGCTTTCAATCATGATAATAATTGGAATCACTTGGGTTGTAAAGGGACAGATATATATTTCATTACAATTCATTACTTTAGAATCTTTAACAAGATTATTAACTGTATTGTGCAGGGGGAGCCATTTGCCAAAGCTAATCAAGCAGTTCGTTTAACATTTGGAGCCACACTGGACATTTGCTATTGCTGTTAATTTTGATACCAGCTCGTGCTCATACATTGTTAGAGGGCTAGGCTACATGTTATCTTGTCTTACTATAACTACTGTGTGTTAAAAGATTAGCTGAAACGCGATCTCTCTTTCTTGGATGCATTTACATTGGCTGCTCATGCACACAAACATTCACGTCAATTATTAAACACATCACACACATATGACCTAAAGTGTGTTAATTGTTTTATGCACCGTGGTTGATAATAGATTTTACATCACGTCTTTTTAGAAACAAACTTGCACGGTAGTTTGTTTGTTCAAGAACCCCCAGCAGTGTCTGTTTAGCTAAACAGGAAGCAACTGTCGTAATTGCAGATGTAAAAGGAAAGCCATAAAGTTTTATGGTGTGCAAGGGCAATAAAGTTTTACAAGTCTGTAGTGTAAATGATTGAAACAGAACTAAGGCCAGACAATCAGCTCGCATCACAGCAGATCTTACCTCCTTAAAATGGATGCAAAACTATTGGTATAGCCAGGTAGCCCAATGACGCAAAAAAGTCGGCTATCAGGACATATAAACGCAATATAGGACACTTAAATAAGGCTACCACGGTTTTCATGTTTGTTTTCGTCCCGTAGGCCTATATGTGAATACCTGCTAGGTTTTCCAAAAGATTATAGCTACATAAATGCGCATCCATCCTTTATTTCACCCCCCAAATAAATATAAAAAATTTATAACCACAATTTAATAGTTATCGAGCATTTTTTATCAAAAATAAAATCTGTCGACATAAATTACCATTTATTAATTTACAAGGCATCCAATAGTATATATAGCGTAATTATAACTCTTAAAAATGACGGGAAAAATCACTCAGAAGTTCAAGTTTTACATTTAATTAACAAGAAAAGGCAAGTAACACACTGGGGGAAGACGTGAATATCTAAGGTAGAAATATTGAAATATACGATACCGGGAACGGGCTTTTGGAGTGACGTCCAATAAAAACATAAATGGTTTTGTTTGTTTCTTTGCATTGTTTCATTGCATTGCTTACACGGAGCTAGTTTTACGATATAAACAAGTATGTTGGAATTTGCTTGGTATAAGTGAGAGCTCAGAATAAGACAAACCCCGTTCCGTGCACTGCGCTATACCAATACTGCTTTTAAATTAAGACCCTGAGAGAATGTATTGCCGTCTTTCAACTGGGACCTAAAGTTTGTCTTTAACCTCCAGCTTGAAACTCCTCATCCCTTCATATGTTGATTCTACACTTATGATCTATAGACAGAAATAAATGCAAATGGGGTTCAAATGAAATGTCTCTTGCCGGGTTCGGTGTACTTACTTGTCATTTTTTGTCAATCATCCTAGGCTGGATTCACCATTTTAAACAAAGGTACAGTGGTATTAAACTAATAATGTTATACATTGTTATTTACATTTAATTATTCACATTTAATATTATGTGCTAATATCGATATATTCGTGTTAAGAGCCTGCCAGTATGTTTTAATATCATTAATTTGGAAAGTGATTTAACTTTAAACAGATATATGGTCAACATTTGAAGAGGATCAAAACATTTCATCATAGCTGTCCTAAAGCTATTGAAATACAACCATTATTTTCTTAGGATTACCTTTTTGGATCCACTTCAGATGTTGACTGCTGTAGTAATAACAATAACAACAACTAAAATCAAATGTTAATACAGGAATATTTATAAGGTACAGCTAGTTGTTAGTTTAAAGTATGTGTCACGAAAAGTTTGATTCAATCTTACTGTCGTAAATTTAGTCTTGTCGGCGTTAGCGGGCAGTTTTACGAGCAACTGATGACTGTTATAAAATTTACTACTGCTAGTTTTGCCATTTCCGAATAAGCCGTATAAAACTCTCAAACAACAATAAACACGTAAAGAGAAAACGTATCACGAACACTGATAAACACGGAAATCTTACCGTGCCTCAAGTTTAGTTGTCCAGTAAGTGTATCTTTATTGTCGCCCATTTAATCAGATTAAACTTTGAACAATCCCCCAAGCTGAACATGAAACAGAGCTCGAGGCTTATTCTCAAATGCATGTTTGTGTGGTGCGATGTTTCCAGTTGTTGTTTTTTTTGTGGATCAACCCTCCATAGTTTCGGGAATGCTAAATCTTCATGTATATTTTTCGGGATTAGATATAAGACCTCCATATGAAGTTACTGCAGGCTTCACATTTGTCGACGGTCTGTCCTTTGCTCGTTTCTTCCAGTTGCATGGAGGTCAATGATAATTCGTTCACATGAGAAAATCAAGCAAAAGCAGAAATCCAATGCACCAAGACATATGCTTAACTAGTTAGAAATGTTATCCTTCACCATTTTTTTTACCCCAAAATGCTTGAAATGCGTACAAGTATCATACAGTTGATTAAATGAGAAGCTTCCAGAGATACTGAAATATTTTTAAGACTGTAGTTGGGAGTAATAGACAGGCAATTATATTTTTGTCCTTCACCAGAAATGAAGTGAATGGATAATATACATGCAACGTATATATAGGCTATCGCTTCACTTATTAATGTACCCCTGGCCTCATCACACCTCCTCAAATTTTAAAAACAAAGACAACATAAAACACAGTTTCTTATATTAATATAATGTTAATTTAGACCTTTAATTAGAATGTGTACTTATTACCGATTAATATATATTGCAGTGAAAGGACTTCACATGGCTACATCAATAACCGGTTCATGCTTCACAAGTGTAGATGTACCGAGCCTACATGTGAACGAGGTTGCATATTGTTCAAACCAACTTATTAAAATTTGATCTATTGTTACTATTCTGTATAGGCTACACTAAATCACTCCGTAGGTCGTAAACTGAGGTTTATAGCCTATTCTGCACGTCGTCGTCCCCCAAACCAGCTGCATGAAATTCGCCTTTTGAAAGATCGGGAAAGAAAGGAAAAACCCTTCTCAGTATCTTTCTGGTGTGGTTCTCGTTTTTTAATTTAATTCAAGAAAGCTGTGCACACTTGCAATTTAATAATAAACAGGAAATCAGGCATTGTTATATTGATTACAACTTTATTGCATAAATGTTCGAACATTTTATTCTTTCGCTTGTTAGCTAAAATTCAACATTTGGAAAAAATGTAGGAATACTTTTAACACCGTATATGGGTCTTGCAGAACGCATCACAAAGTAAAGGAAAACACACAACAGTAAATTGTACGTAAAGCTACGCAAACGCTCATCAAAAGTATTTGAATCTCATATTTACAAACATGTACAATGCACTTGCTAGGACGATTATAAATGATTGTAGTCTAATATTTGGAAATTTCCATATTTGGTCTACACCAACAGTCCCTTATTTGCGCTTAAGAGTAGATCAGAACAAATAAGATGCGTCAAGATTAAATCAAACAATATAGGTAAAAGATTTTCAGTCAGAGCACTGATTTAAGAGTGCCATTTCTCGGGATAAACAACTCAGACTCATAGTGAAGTACAGAAGCAACACAGGCTTTGCATCTAAATGTATTGTAACAGTTTTTGGTTTTAATTGTGCAAATTATGTAAATTCCATAGGTAGCTTAGTTATTATGTAGGAACATTTTCAAATGGAATGTCCTTTAATTGGGTGGTAAGTCAGTCAGTCATGCTCATCTTTTTCTGCGGTTTCCCCTGTTTCTTCTTTGTCCGTGTCTTGGCCAGTTCCTACCGAGCCACTGTCATTGAGGATGGACGTGAGATTGCTCTCCTTCTTCCATTTCATCCGGCGGTTCTGAAACCAAATTTTAATCTGGCGTTCCGACAGACACAGTGTGTTGGCAATTTCTATTCGTCTGCGTCTGGTCAAATAACGATTGTAATGAAATTCTTTCTCAAGTTCTAATGTTTGGTATCGCGAATAGATTTGGCGACCTCGCCGTCTGTCAGACCCATATCCAACCCCTGTTAGGAAAGAGATTATTTAGTTAAAGTCAGTAGAAATGCTCCAAATATTGTACACTCAAACAGGTGGGCTAATATAGTTTTTTTTTTAAGTCAAGCGACACAATTCCTCATTAAATGGTTAATAAAATTCCTCATTAAATTAATCAGACTTCAAACTAGGAGTTCCATCCTTAATATAGCCAAAAAATGAGCTTTTTGTACAAGATTTCTTAACACATAGGCTTTATAGTGTTTTATATTGAGCAGTGTTGTTGACCTATGTTTCAGGCAAATAGATGCTGCAAGGCGTCAAGAAGTTTCATTAATGCTTTATGGGGTTATAAAACGTGGGTTTCCCAGTCGTAAAACAATCCGTCCCGCACTAAATATAGCCTGTCCCTTTTGTTTCTGTACTCACCACTATGCGAGTTCATCCGCTGCATCCATGGATATATTTGAATACTTCCTTTCGGCTCCTGAGACATAGTCTTGCCTTGGTCTGAAGCGTAATCCTGCGTCAATGAACCCTGTGTTTGCCCAAAGCCTTGCCTGCAACTTGGAAGCACATCTTTGTCCTGGTAGAACATATTTGATCCGTACTCGTACGGTCGGCTTGACCCGAACATAACGTTTTCTTGGTGTGAATAGAACGGATTGGAGTATATCCGGTTTTGGGCCACGGCGGCGCCATATGGCGAAAAGTGTCGCACCGGGTCATAGTTTGTCGAGCTGAGGGCAACGCTGGGTAGAACTTCCTGACCGCTGTTTAAATGACACGACAGCGATGGGTTCGTAAAATAGGAATTCATGCCTTCTTCCTTAATAAACACACACTTTTTTTCTAGGCCTCCTTTCCTTAATCTGTCTACACACCCTTTTTCTCTATCGCAGTGTGTATCCTTGTCGATCTTACGTCGTGTGTAAAAACTTTAAAATTTATATCACGACATTAACAAAGATAGCCTACGCAGCCTAATAGTTCCAAATCTTCGCTATAGCATGGATGAGATGACAATGTCAGCTGACCACTTATCCTCCAATAAAAATCAGGAAGCCGCAATAAAGCTGCGAAATAAGATCGGATTTTCTTTGCCCTGTTAAAGCAGCGTAGGAAAAGGAACATAAAGCATGCACACCCCCTTATATTGAGATATTTGATTATTGATTCTTCTCTCTCTCTCTCTCTCTCTCCCTCGCTCTCTTACACACACACGCGCGCGCGCGCACTTGTCTGCGCGCGCAAACACCGAGAAACGGCAATCGAAACGTTTTGTATTATTATTAATATATATATTTTTCTAACCTAGTTTGAGGGTGTCGTGGTTGTATAAATCATCCGTTTTTCTGGCTCTTCAAAGTAACGTCCTGTAATACAGAGTTATGCGCACAGGCCTCAGCCCCTATAGAATAAACTAGATTAAGGTTTAGTAATGCAATTACGTAATTAGTGAATAGCTCTAGCTTCACTGGTTTGGTTAAAAAAAATCGATTAATTAATGTTGCTTGGACGCCTAGCGACTCAAAAGAGTGCAAGCTGTGATTGTTTTTCATCTTATTGAATTTGCATCCATTTATTTTTCATTAGGCTATTTAAATGATATAACATTTGAAACATTAAAGGTTACGCGAACACAATCACAGCCTACTCTTGAAACTAATTATTTACATAGGTTTAAATTACACTTACGATGTAATAAGCAACAAATCAGCAACAAGATCTTAAGTTTGGATATGCATTTGTTTAATCAAGGCTATTTGGCTGCGTAATTTCGCTTGAAGCAGTAACCTTATTTAAATCGAAAACATGTAATTATTGTTTGGGTTAAACCCTAATTTACCCGATTTACTTTATTTTATCTGCTATGAAGACACGAAATTGTCCATTTCAAATCATTAAATTAACCCACTACTTCAGGTGAAGACAGACGCCCCTTAAAAATGTGCGACTTCGACTAAATCGACCAAATAAATGTTGTTTTACCCGTAGTTCAGTAGGATGTCTAAAAGAGGGGGTGCATGCTTTATGGTTTTACTACAGAAGAATTCCTTAACGCCTATGCAAGTCGTAAAAGCAGACAAACGACATCGCTTCTGGTTTATTGGCTTAAACAGTTATGCATATGTTGTGATCTTACATTGAAGTTGCACTGATTTGCTTGGTTTTAAAGAGCCTCAGTCTGATTGCATCTAAGTCCTTGCCGATGGGTTAGCTTATGCATGTTGTCGTTTTACATTAATTTCCTTTCTTTTAAAACTCGGCTTGATATCTAATAGGTGAGATGAAAACAAATTATTTGATAACTACTGAAAATGTCTCTAATATTTAAGATACAACACGATGTATACTGTATAGGCTTGCATTTTAGACAATTTCTCAAATATGTTTACATCAATCAATATATGGGATATAAGAAATATTTTACAAACGTACAAAAATTGACGGAATTACACTTTAATAAGAATAATTTCGTAATTGTGAGGTGTTTTTGTCCACGCTGGCTACTGCAAATCATTGTTGCTATTGAGGAGGAGCAGATATGTAAAGGGTCCATTGAGTCAACGGCGTTATCGTAGACGTAAACTTACGTAAACTATGTACACATGCAATTTAATGCAGGGATTCATCAGTATAAGTATCGTGTAAAATCGTGTACGCCAAAACACTATCAAATTAGCTAATTAAATACGCTATAAAGGCGTGTTAAATGGCTAACAAGAAATCTATATTTTAAGTTGTAAATATAGCCATGCTCCGGTTTCCCCCACAAGTCCAAAGACATGCGCTATAGGTGAATTGGGTAAGCTAAATTGTCCGTAGTGTATGAGTGTGAATGGGTGTATATAGATGTTTCCCAGAGATGGGTTGCAGCTGGAAGGGCATCCGCTGCGTAAAACATATGCTGGATAAATTGGCGGTTCATTCCGCTGTGGCGACCCCAGATTAATAAAGGGACTAAGCCGAAATGAAAATGAATGAATGAATGAAATGTTTTTTTTCCAAAAATATGAATAAATGTTGCAGTAAATGTTTATTACAAAAAAATTAATAGCTTTTCGATTAACTTAATTTTTATTCTATTTAATGTTTAAAATTAAGATTAAAAAAAAAAATGAGCTCCAAAAAAAATTCAATAAAATTAGCGACATGGTGGCTTAGTGGTTAACACTGTGTCCTCACAGCAAGAAGGTCACTGCTTTGAGTCCCAGTTGGGTTAGCTGGCATTTCAGTGTGGAATTTGCATGTTCTCCCCTTGTTGGCGTGGGTTTCCTCCGGGTGCTTCGGTTCTTTTAATTGATGAACTAAATTGGCCGTAGTGTATGTTTGTGAATGAGTGTGTATGGGTGTTCCCCAGTACTGGGTTGCAGCTGGAAGAGCATCCACTGTGTAAAACATATGCTGGATAAGTTGGCGGTTCATTCTGCTGTGGCAACCCCTGTTGAATAAAGGGACTAAGCCGAAGGAAAATGAATGAATGAATGAATGAGCCCAAAATTAGCTAATGTTTCAAACTCTTTGATATGAATCTGGACACCCCTTTTCAGGGCTAAACATTATTTTAAACAACATAAGTCAAAACACCAGTTGTATTTAAGGTATACATGAACCTGCTCATAAGGCATTTTATTGTTTATCTGTCTTTCTATAGTTGTTGGGGGACTTATTGATATTATCAGGGATAATTAAGATTAATTCAAGCATTATCTTACACAAATCACATAATATCTAGTAACAATATCACAAATCACTTACATAGTTTTATTCCCAGCAGCAAAATACAACTAAATTAAGACTGCATTACAACATTGAGTATATGTCATATATCATAGCAGTTATAGTGATGGAAATTAAAATATAATTTACATTGCTTTACAATATTGATAGTTTTATATGCTTGTATAAAATGTAATGTTAATTTGAAATATAGGTTGTTGTTTCAGAATAAATGCACTTTATAAAATAGAAAGTGGGCTACAATGCATACTGTGACAATGATAATGCTTGTGAAGATAATAGTTGTATAATTACAATACTGTTACAATTTTGCAATCATTGTCGTACTGTAATTATTCACCTGCTCTTATTATTTTGATTGATCTCTTTTTTCCTCCTGCTATTTTGTTGTTTGCTTAATTGCAAAAAATACCTTATATTTAATACACATTGCATACATCATGCTAGGGGAAATACAAGTAACACTTTGTTGTTCTGCAGAAATTGCATGTTAGCAATACTTATAATGCATTTATTTCTTTATTTACACAGGTGTTCCATGCCTTATTACCACATTGTGTGTGTGTGTGTGTCTGTGTCTGTGTCTGTGTCTGTGTCTGTGTCTGTGTGTGTCTGTGTCTGTGTCTGTGTCTGTGTGTCTGTGTCTGTGTGTGTGTGTCTGTGTCTGTGTCTGTGTGTCTGTGTGTGTGTGTGTGTGTGTGTGTGTGTGTCTGTGTCTGTGTCTGTGTCTGTGTCTGTGTGTCTGTGTCTGTGTGTCTGTGTGTGTATATGTGTCTGTCTGTGTCTGTGTCTGTGTCTGTGTGTGTCTGTGTCTGTGTGTGTCTGTGTCTGTGTCTGTATATATATATATGTATATGTGTATATATGTATATGTGTATATGTAATTTTTTTTTAATCACGTATTTCAGTGTGAAGTATTTCATATCCAGTTATTTACGTTTACGTATTTACGTCGAGTAATACAGCAAGCGATTCATTTAAAGATGGTAATAACGCAAGATATGTTAGCAATGCAAACTTTTAACAACGTCCTGAACAATGATACAGAACAAGGGGTGGGGGTATAAGATGCATAGAGGAATATTGTCTGCTTTTAAATGCTCTCGGAAGAGATTTTTCAGGTAAAAGGTGAATATTGTCATTGCTTCGGCTTTCCGTAAAGGCCTTTCTTTCCATCGACAAGAAAATCGTACTATGAAGTAGGAGGAACCATTAGTCGCCGCTCGCACACCGACCGCGGGCTTCTGGAGGCGGCGGGAGTGGAACACGAGGCCGTCCAGAAGGTAAGCCACACCCGGTAGATAAAAGGTGTACCGCGGGGTCTTTTTGGCTCGTTGAAGATTACATACTCTATGACAAAAAGACATGGTTGACTTAATTTTTTAATTTTGCTAAATTCGTAACGATTGGCTATACTGGCAGCAAATAAGAAATTAATTGTTCCTAGTAAGTAGGCTACAATGAATGACACGCATATACTGCAATTGCGACTTGCTTCATGTAGCTTTACAAAACTACTAGGCTATAGCAAGGTCATTGGTTCGATTCCTGGGGAAATGCACATAAAGCTGCTTACTGTGTAAGTCAGGCACACAAAGCCGTAAAGAAGCTTCAAGAGAAAGCCCTTATGAGTAACCGTCCATTCTCAGCTGCTTTTTTAGTCTATAGAAAGATGCGCTTATTCTAAGGAGGGGCAGAAGAAATGGGAGGACTTTCGTAGGCGTGACCCGGCGTGACCTAAGCGGTGAAAATCTGCGGGCCAAGTCCAAAGTCACTTGTCATGTTGCATGTAGTGATTTAGCACCAAAACCAAACTGAGAATCCCATTTAAGTAAAGATATCATTAATTCAAATTATGTATATTTTTAAAGCAATCCATGCTTATGGGATATATAAATAAAATAAAACAAATACTGTGTGCATGGCCTCAAACGTTAGGTGTAGACTTTTTGTTTGATGCATGTTAAAGGGCTGTTGTAAACACTTAAATTACCCATTTATTCGTTGTTGTTTAAACAACTGGATATTTTTAGATTGCATATTCACGTGTATAAAATGATGTTAAAACCTTACAAGCGCAAATATAAAAGGGACCTTCTGTTTCTGACAGAAGACGGAATCTCAGTTCAGCCTCAGGTACAATTAGGCGGAAAACCAGCTCTTGCCTGTATGCCTTTACGACTGTGTCTAGACTTGAAGAGTTTCCAAACGACCATTGAAAAAATACTTTTAGTGCTGGCTTCCCACTTCACGCTCTCTCTCACACGTAAGGACACACCAAATATGCCTAGATGCTTTAGTTGTTGCTGTTGTTAAATGACTTTTAATCAAGCGCATTTCCTTGCAGTTTACTTAAACGTGCTCACTACGGAAATCCAAAAGAGTATTATTAAATATGCAAGCAATGGAAATGTATTATTATTTACATATATGCACGTAGTTGAATGAGTGTTTTTTTTTTGCATTTAAGTTTAGCCATTTTATTATAAATGTAATTTCATAATTCTATTGCTATTGAAATATGGTAAAAGTAAATTGCCAATTATCAATTATACTTAAACGTTTTCAAGTTTCTATATAAACAAATATGTAATGCAATTTTAAAATTATCAATTAAGAACTAGCTTATATTTATTTACCTTATAATATTTCAAATACTTATGCGCATGACTGCGTGTTAAAACACTCTTTACTTTTAGCTATTAACTTTCCTGTTTATTATTTTTATTAAAGGTTATGTTTCCTATTCTTATTATTATTATTATTATTATTATTATTATTATTATTATTATTATTATT
>CAIGQW010055047.1:41216-54411 GCA_903798125.1 Danio choprae | reverse complement strand
CACACACACACACACACACACACACACACACACACACACGCTTTGGAGTCTGAAAAGTATTGTAACGAGAATATGTTTGTAATAAAACCTATACATTTACTTTATAATAGAAACATACAGACACATATAGCAAAGTTGACATCATGTATAAGCGTACAGACAAGCTATTGATAGTTTTAAATGAATGAAAGCAAACATTTGACTAACACTGTTTGGTGTTTACATTTCAGCAATTAATGGGTCATAAATATGCAGCATATAAGCCAACGGGTCCGCCTATACTGATCATGCACTGTGTAGGCAGTCTTAGCATGTGCCATTAGCATTAGCTCATTAGCATTTTTTGTAACTTGGTGCAGTTTGAAACATTTCTCTCAATAAGCAATAAGCAGACATTGCTTAAAGAGGGTACAGCATATAACGGATAAAGTCTGGAAACCTATTAAGATAAATAATTACTGATTTGTCACTGAATGTATTTTTTGCATATCATTTTGACTGCCTTGCGTTTTTCGTGGACCATTATTTGAGCTTTCATTTGATCAAGTCTACGAGAAAAACTTCACAGTGAAATTATACATAACTCAAACGGCTTAACACTGGGGAAAATAGGGGAAATGCATGATTCTCTTGTGTTCAAACTTCACGCTTAGCTTTTATTTCAGCTCCTGAGTACTTTAAATCGTTTAATTAAAACACGACATCATTGACGTGCACTAAATTGAGAAAAGCAACACCATGAGGGAGAAGTACATTGTTTGGGAAGCTGAATATTAACTACTCATGGATGACATTGCATTTTGATAACCGAACATTTTGACATACACATTAATATTTATCACAACAGAAATAAAAACGAGGAAAATTATGCCTCCAACGTGATTTTAAAACAAATTCCATTTCTCTTTCATCTAACAACAACAACAACAACAACAACAACAACAACAACAACAACAACAACAACAACAACAACAAAAAAAAAACAGTTGTAAGAGTAAAAAAAAATTAAATATAAGGCGATTGATGTGTCTTCTGGAGACTTGATGCATGTGTCAGATCCGGAGGCCGTTGAATATTTCGGCCTTATTAAGCTTACCTAAAAATGTTTGTTTTTTCTTCCTTAATAAAATGGTTGAAACAAACAACCTTAATATAATCAAACAGAATGCATGTGGGTGCTTGACTTTGATGATTTACAATTGAACTTCTTTTCCTTAACACGTCGGTTCTGGAACCAGATGGTCACCTGGCGCTCGGAGAGACTCGTTGTGGCGGAGATACGCCTTCTTCTGTCTTTGGTGATGAACTTGCTGGCTGCATACTCTCTTTCCAGTTCCTTTAATTGCATTTTAGTGTAAGGTACCCTCTTCTTACGACCGCGACGGTAGCCGTTCATCTCGGTTTGGTGTGGCACCACATCTGTAAAAATGATTCAATAAGTAAAGTACATCTCAGAATGCATATGATTTAATATTGCCTATATATATATATATATATATTGCCCATAAAGTGTTAGGCCTAATTGTGACTTCTTCAATAGCGACTCACTCTAAGAAATGCTGGGTTATTTCCACCCAAATTGGGTAAATATGGACTAACCCAAACATTGGGTTAAATTTGGTCCTATTAATTTATTTAAAAAAATATAACTCAGAACTTGGGTTAGTCCCTATTACACCTAGAATTGGGTTGAAATAACCCGGCAATTTTTGGAGTGACTGATTACAATTACGACCAATTCTGTTATATATATATATAGAACAGATACAGATATTTATATATATAAATTCTAATATATATATATATATAAACCGACATCTCTTTAGAGTTAAGGGATTTATTAGCTTCATTGCATTATATATATGTAGATATTTAAATATGGGATGTGAGTTTTTGTTGCTCGGAAATGAATCGGAAGTAGGGTTTACGGTCGACTGAAGGAATTGAAGGAAGTCAAACTTCAACAATCATTTAATAATGTTGTACCTGATACCGAGCATAGGTAAATGTCAAAAGACTCAATGGCACATTAATCACCAGTCACGATCCATTCTTGCTCTTTATTTCCATAAAACGGAATTAAGTGCATTTCTGTCTCTATAAGCTTCCCACGAGGAAAATAATGTTATTTTTTTGAAGAAGCCAAAACCAATTTTATATGATGCATTTCAAAGAACAAAAAAAAAAATCATGGACTTTTCCTCACTATATTTAGACCACTAAATAGGTCTACATACTAAAAATACACACTGAAAAAAGCTTGTTTGGATTTACACGAATTAATCATTTACGTCGTTCCAGATTGCGTAACACGGTTTTTTCGCTTAACCTCAGCATCATGAAATTAAGTTATTTAAAGTAACCTATATATGGGCAACATAAAAAAATAACTGAATAAATTAATAATATATACCAATTCTTACTAATAATAATATTTGTAACTAGTTAACGAGCATTAGCATATATAAATAGTAAAATCTCTGTATAATATTACACATAGACTAGTATATTTAGGCTATTATTATAGGAAAATCGCTGCCGGATTCAGTGGTACCACATGTAAATATTTTATGTATTATTTTTATTATATTGAACAGTAGCATAGCAAGTCTCCCTTTTCTCGTCTTGCCCAGAACATGCAAAATTTCAGCATTTTGTTTGTTTACCATCCACAATAACTTTTAACAAAGCTATTTTTCGAGTTCATTGGTTGGTTTATATTTGCCCTACATAATTTAATATAGTTTTTCCACACTGATATTCTTTATGGGTCATAAACACTATTAATATGAATATTTATTTTAGACAAAAATGTACGCCCAAAACTGTTAATGCGGGATCTTTGGATTTGGATCAATATAAGATCCCGCATTAAACTGGGATATTGTTGTTAATATATATATTAACAATATCCCAGTTTAACAGTAGGAAAAAACTACGCTCAATTGAATTTATCAAATGGCAAATTTTATACTTTAAAGTTAAAACAATTACTAGTAAACCTTCACCTGTTAGAAAGCTGTCACAGAAAGTCACTGTATGTGGTACTGTAATACAATTAGGCCTTACATTAATATACGAAATAACACTTAATGGGCAAGGATTTGCACGGCTGCCTCAGTTTTTTTTATTTAGTTATTTAAAAAGTTAATTGCAACACTTATTCTCTATTACTACACGTATCAGTTAGCATAAACTAGGCACAGCATTTAAAACCTGTATACTAGCAATGCCAAATTGTATAATATTTGCTGATCTTTAATTTTACCCGAAAATTGGGACTTCCAAATGTGGTTAAAATGTGTTTGTTCCTTAGAACAATATAATTGCTCATCCCAGCCGTTCGACAGTGCCCAATGCTGATAACTGTCCATGGGAAACAACGCTTCGTGCCGGGATTCTGGGTGCGCACTGATTCCTGGTACAACCGGGACGTCCAAATAGCCAGGGACAGTTTGATAAGAGCTGGCAAAGCTTGGGTAAATGGCAAATTCTTTTGACCGGTTGGAAAGCTCTTCAGCTGGCAGCGCACCGCTTGGTTCCATGTATTTTTCGGCAGGATGGTATGACTTCTGTTGCAAGTTTACGTTGTGAGAGTAGGAAAGACGACATCCATAATATGGGCTCCCGAATGCGTATCCATAGCCCAGGGAAGTCCCCGACGAGGCCTGGGGCGCAGGGAATTGCCGACCGGCATCTTGTGTCGTGATATCCGGGTACACTGTGCCCTGGTGACTCGCGAGGCTCCCAGAGTGGCGTCCCAGCCCAGGGTGCGAGATAAAATCCCTGCAATGAGAGGCAGGGCAATTCCCGCTCAGTCCCTCCATGGTTTTATGAGAATAACTTTCATTCGAGGTTTTTTTCTCATTACACGTAAATCAGTGTGTCCGCCCAGCGTCCACGCAGGATCGGCGAAATCATGATCATGGGCTGTCGATGCTTTTTAAAACTCGACTAGTCCTAGACTGACACCTCACTTCCAAGCTAATTTTCTCAGCGCACGCATGCGCATCCGCGAAAACGCAAACGTCTTTCACTATTAAGGACGACAGATTACTGACAAGGATGTCAAGAGAGTGAGGGGATTTCTTGCAGGAGTAAATCTCACTTTCTCTCTACTTGAGTCAATCAAGACCCAAAAGATTAACTAATTTGAGGGCTTGCAGGTGCATATAATGCTAAACGACTTGATTTTTCATAAGCAGATACAGTATGAGACTGTTCCAAGAATCTCTGTATTATAGTTGTTTATTATGTTTGAGTAATACCTAGCGTTGTGTTTGAAACGTCTTGCTTTTTAAAAATAGGTTACTTAACACGTTATCAAAAAAGCTTCAGCCTATAGATTATTATAGTGTCTTTAGACATCATATATACGATTCAAATTATGCAATACAACAATATAATTATAACATTTAGTATGCCATAGTGTGTTTAACAGAGAAAGACGTTATGAATATTGAATAAAGGGATAAAACAATATTAGGGAAAGAGGTAGAAATAATATTACACCCATCTGTGCTACTTTTTGTTTGTTTATCCAATTTGGAAATCCCTATCTGTATTCAGCAACCGCACTTACTAATGTTATTTCAGGTATGCTCTTATTATGCGTCCTTTGGTAACATCGAGGCTAATTGAATTCACGCAGTTTCGCTAGTTTCATAATTATGCTTCAAAAGTACTAATTGCAGTTAATTTTAATTGAGTTCAGAATAAAATTCACTTACTCTGCGCAAGTAGCTCGTTGTCTAAAAGACAGCTGCAAGGAAATCCAAGGTCAAGGTGGGAACGTAGACAAAGAGGGTCGTAATACGTCTAGACAGACAAGAACGAACTTCACACTAACATTCTTGAGTTCACGTGCAAATTAGAAATAGAGCAGTCTTTATTCTACCAACACGAACGCTCTTTCACTAATCCTATTATCGTCCAATTGTACAATTATTAGGCAACCAAATTGACCAGATTTTGAGTCTAAATTATCTCATCGAGCAAAATATTTATACATTTCTATTACAATTTATGCAATGTTAACTGCAATCATCCGTGCTCTAATTTAGTGGTGCAGACGGCCAACTGGAAAAAGTCGATAGTTACACTTTCATCCGTCTTTCTTTTGACCTAAAGATATTTACAAAACGCAAACCATGTCAAACGTGTCCAAATAAGAAAATATATAGTGTAACACTTACAATCCGATAACAAAGATTGATTAGGTATCACGAGTAACACTTATATCTACTTTGGGAGCATACTATTGTTTATTGAACACTCGTGTTTGTTCATACATTAACTCTTAAGTTAACTAACTGTAAGCATGTGAACTACTAAAAGCCTAAAAGTGCATATGGTATTTTAAAGTGTATATTCATAGAATTAACCTAAAATACCATAAAGCTGTGGTTTTTGGTGCATTATAGCCTATGAGGCAATATTTAAAAACTAAATTCAAATTAACACGACACAACTCTCAAAACGTAATCATGACTTATTGTAAAATTATTATACAGTCCAAATGTCAGGCTCCTACTTTTTAATACCGCTGACCCTACGATATTGAACAGCTACGAATGACAAATGACAACCAGATCCTGCGGTAGGCTTAAACATAACGTGATTTCTCAAATAAACTCGTTGTGTGAAAGTAATATGTGTGAATATGCTGCGTTTTTAACTGTGATGAGAATTAATTCAAATGTTTTCCAATACTAGCATATAATTGCATGTCAGCAAAATATCGCATCTTTATTTTGATGTGATATGCGTCTTTGCCCTTGAGTGATGCTATATGCTACATCAAATAAGAAATTATTAATAGGAAACGGAGCAGATAGTTTACTTATTGTTAAACAATGTTAAGTGCAATCATCCGTGCTCTAATTTAGTAGGGCAGACGGCCAACTGGAAAAAGTCGATAGTTACACTTTCATCCGTCTGTCTTTTGACCTAAAGATATTTACAAAACGCAAACCATGTTACATTTGATTTATTAAATTAATTTGCCTAAATTATGCAAAGTGTAGTGAATAAACAAGTTTTTTCGTAATGATTCGGCTAATAAATGCTGGATGTTAAAGCTGGATGTTTAAATAACGTAATCGCCATCTAACAATTGATCAAACCATAAATTAAGTATAGCCTATTTTAATTAATTTGCACCAAAATAGCCCTTCACCCCTTTTGCTCAGACCACAGGAGGACGGAAGCGTCTCCAGAAGTCCAAGTTCAAGTTAAAAGGGACCTCCGTCCGTCCAGACAATGGTCGTCAAGATGAATAAAGCTTTCTATCAGAATCGTCAGAAGAAGGCAGTGTTAGCTAACGTCACAACAAAAAGGATATATATATATATATATATATATATTCTGATGTGGTCGACAGTGATAAATATGTGTACACTGTATGGTTTCAGAGATGCATATTAAATATTATAGTATTACCAGACACTAACCAAAACAAGCAGGATACTATTTAGGCTACAGCGACTCTTGCATGTTATTAGGTATACTTTTTAAAAACACGACGGAATAGTCTTCGTTATCATTGTTATCTAACTTATCTCTTAATCTGACATTTAATATACAAATAAATAATAGCCTTATAAGCAAAAACGAGATGACATTTGGAAAACCCGAACTACAAAATCTCCGCACCTTTAGAAATGCTGTGCTCTTACAACCCGAGTTTGGGTATATGTACTAAACATACTGCTGGCTAATCTTTTTTAATTAAATTTATAGCCCAGACTTAACCCAATTTTTGGGTTTGTCCATATTTGACCCAAATTTGGATTGAGATAGCACAACATGTTTTTAGAGCGGGTCGTTTCAAATAACCAATTCATCTTTCAGATAATAAAACTTTAGGGTTATGATTAGAAACGTTAAGAACAACTTTATGAAGCATATCTTTTTTATAGACATTTTGGTTTCAGAAAGATGATCTTACAGAGATTCTAGTGATCATGTTAATTAGTTATGTTGACGGATTCTTTGTTTTTAACATCGGGTTAATGTATTTTCTGTCACCCATAGCTGTAAACAAAACCCTTACAAAATCAGTGCAAGTAACATGTGGATGTAAATAAACTAAAGGTGAGATTATTAATTGACTGTACAGTCAACGAGTAGGAGGAGACCTGCACTAGATCGTCAGTAAACAAAGGACAAACTTGGCGCGCTGCTTTTTGGCGTTTGTTTGGTGACTTTGGGCCTAAAACATAGCCGGTTTAGTCATGTGTGTTTCACTTTACTTTGTGCCCACTCTGAATTTTATGCACCATGAATGCAGCTGTATTTCAGTTGTTAGCTCGAGGTCTAACCTCAAACAGAAATTTGATTAGATGTGAGCAAAGCGACGCATTTATAAATCAGTAAGTTACTTCTCCTTCCTCAATAATCATAGGAATACTATATATTAGGTATAGATTTTTTTTAACTTTAATTTTCCACACACATTTAAATATACAGGTTGAGTTTAAATAAATCTAAATATATAGATAATGCATGTAGCTTCAGTCTTTTACTCCACACCAAAAAACATTTGCGGATAGCTTTGCAAATGTACAAAATAACAACAATAATAGTTAAGAAAAATCAAGTAATTGCATGACACACGTATTCATGCCATGCTGTGTGACACTTAGAATGTACTGTAGCTTAATTTTGAGCTTTCCTGTTTTACCGAAACATCTTTGAAATGTTTCAGCACTTCAGCTGGAATTAACTTGTGGCAGATTCTGTTGACTGGACATGGTTTGGAAAGGCACATACCTGTCAATATAAGCTCTAACAGCTGAAAATGCGTTTAAAGCAAAAAACAAGGTGTGAGGTCAACATAATGGCCTGCAGAAACAGGTTGAGACACAGATTATTATTATTATTATTTTTTGCTTTGTCTATATATATATATATATATAGTGTGGCTGCACGGTGGCACAGTGGGTAGAACGATCGCCTCACAGCAAGAAGGTCGCTGGTTCGAGCCTCGGCTGGGTCAGTTGTGGTCATTTCTGTGTGGAGTTTGCATGTTCTCCCCGTGTTCGCGTCGGTTTCCTCCGTGTGCTCCGGTTTCCCCCACAGTCCAAAGACATGCGGTACAGGCGAATTGGGTAAGCTAAATTGTCCGTAGTGTATGTGTGTGAATGGGTGTGTGTGGATGTTTCCCAGTGATGGGTTGCAGCTGGAAGGACATCCGCTGCGTAAAACATATGCTGGATAAGTTGGCGGTTCATTCCGCTGTGGCGACCCCAGATTAATAAAGGGACTAAGCCGAAAAGAAAATGAATGAATGAATGAATGAATGAATGAATATATAAGGTGTTGATTGATGTGGGGGAATGAGTAATTTAATATTTAAACTTTAATACTTGACTTTTACAGTTTCTGGAAACTCTGTGGTTTTAAAGGAATAGTTCGGGTTGTTTATTTTTTCTATTGAACATAAAATAAGGGTAAAATTAAGGGTAATTAGGCAAGTCATTGGTTTGTGCTGTAGACAATCGATTATTATAGGAAATACTGTAATAAATTCCTGAATCTGTTAAACATTCATTCTTTTCATTTTCTTTATTAATCTGGGGTCGCCACAGTGGAATGAACCGCCAACTTATCCAGTATATGTTTTACGCAGCGGATGCCCTTCCAGCCGCAACCCATCATTGGGAAACATCCACACACACTCATTCACACTCATACACTACGGACAATTTAGCTTACCCAATTCACCTGCACCGCATGTCTTTTGACTTGTGGGGGAAACCGGAGCACCCGGAGGAAACCCACGCAAACACGGGGAGAACATGCAAACTCCACACAGAAATGCCAACTGACCCAGCCGAGGCTCAAACCAGCGACCTTCTTGCTGTGAGGCGATTGTGCTACCCACTGCGCCACCGTGAGGCCTTGTTAAACATCATTTGTGAAATATTTGAAAAAGAGCAGAAAATCACAGGAGGGCGAATCACTGCGACTTCAACTGTATATATTAAATATCTCTTTAATGCGTCTGGACAGAACAGAATCTTTTAATACTATTATTATCTTCTCTCTTGTTTCTCCTTTAGACCACTCTGTAGGCCTTCAGTGGTTACATCTTTCCAACAGATGTTATAAAGTTAGTATTTTCTCTTTATATGCTTCTGCCTGGGGTAGCACGGGGGCGCAGTGGGTAGCACAATCGCCTCACACCAAGAAGGTCCCTGGTTCGAGCCTCGGCTGGGTCAGTTGGCGTTTCTGTGTGGAGTTTGCATGTTCTCCTCGTGTTGGCGTGGGTTTCCTCCGGGTGCTCCGGTTTCCCCCACAGTCCAAAAACATGTGGTATAGGTGAATTGGGTAAGCTAAATTGTCCGTAGTGTATGTGTGTGAATGAGTGTGTATGGATGTTTCCCAGTGATGGGTTGCAGCTGGAAGGGCATCCGCTGCGTAAAACATATGCTGGATAAGTTGGCGGTTCATTCCACTGTGGCGACCCCAGATTAATAAAGGGACTAAGCTGAAAAGAAAATGAATGAATGAATGAATGAATGAATGCTTCTGCCTGGTAAAACTGTCAGGAAACACAATTTTAATTACATTGTTTTGTAGTTATCCAAACGTACTTACCATTATAAAAACAAGACACACATGGCAAACGTTCAATTTCCTGCATCTTCATGAACTGAAGGCTGTGAATTTGTATGTGGTCTTCTTTAAAAGCAGAGTTGCCTAAACCTGGCATTAAATCACGTTAAGAACTTGGGCTTTATTGAACTCAAGCAGTTATTTTGTCAATGCATTTTTGCCAAATATCAAAAATATCACTACACATCTGTACAGTACCTTAGACAATGTACATTGCAATTAATTGCTGCTATATATGTAAAATCACTGATAAGAAAATGTAATCTGTTTTTACAGTCAGTTTAGTCAAGTCAAGTCAAGTCGTGCTTTATTGTCATTGCGCTACACGTGTGGACATACAGAGGAACGAGATGTCGCGTCTCGCAGGACAAACGGTGCTACATGGATTACTCATGAATACAAACACAACACTGGACATAAGAGGACATAACTGGACATAACTAACATATACTATAAAGCAGAATAAAATACTTAAAGTATACACATAAGACAGGCTATACAAGTACTTTATCATGAGACTGAACAGTGTTGTGCAGGATATTGTGCAAGAGGTATTTAAGGTCTAATATTGTGTAAGAGGTGTTTAAGGTTGAAGCCAGCAGTGCAACATGACTGTGGTACATTTATAGTAAACCTTGAGTCCTTGTAAGGTGGAGTTTAGATAAAGTGTCAGGTGCATAAGAGAGAAGAGTGTTCCTACAGGTGGTCTGTCAAGCCCACTCACCTGAATGAAGCACAGTTTAAATATGCACAGTGTTTCCAAGAGACATGGAGTGATTAGGAAAGTGTCTATAGTGCAAATGTGCAACCTGGTGCAAGAGTCAGAGAGACGAGGGGGCGTCCTTCCACAGGTGGTTTGTTAAGCCCACTCACCTGTATGGGACATACTCAGGAATGCATGGGGAGGTTTCAGAGGGGGGTAAGTTGACTGGTTTGAGTCCTGGCTGGGCCAGTTGGCATTTCTGTGTGGAGTTTGCATGTTCTCCCCGTGTTGGCGTGGGTTTCCTCCGGGTGCTCTGGTTTCCCCCACAGTCCAAACACATGCGCTATAGGTGAACTAAATTGACCGTAGTGTATGAGTGTGTGTGAATGTGAGTGTGTATTGGTGTTTCCCAGTACTGGGTTGCAGCTGGAAGGACATCCGCTGCGTAAAACATATGCTGGAGAAGTTGGCGGTTCATTCTGTTGTGGCGACCCCTGATAAATAAGGGACTAAGCCGAAGGAAAATGAATGACTGAATGAATAATAAAAGGTTGGAGGAGGTAATGGGTCAAAGATTCAAATGGGTTCAATTAATATGAAAATATGTTAAGGGCTGGTGGCACAGTGGGTATGCAGAAAAACATGGCAGCCAGTGGCATTAGAGAGGAGCTCCCTGTGTGTTCACATGCAGGTGCTCTTTTTTACACAGTAGTTCAAAAAAGACCTTTATGACCTTGTGATGAGAGAGAAAGAGAGTGAGAGAGAAGGAGAGAACACATATCCAGCCCATATCAGTCTAGCCAACAATGGAAAAAGATGCCGTCTCCTCCACATATAATTTCTGTGAAAGTTTCATTTGCTTATAACATTGAAGGGGAAGTCGAAATACAGCGGCATGTAACACAAGAAGCACTTTTGTCTTTGTATATTTATGTGTGTTTTCTTGAACATAAAGAGGCAGTGTTTCATGAAGATGTCTAACAATACAATCCTCTCAGTGTTCTTGGAAACGTAGAGCAATAAAAACAGTGATAAATAAAAATGACTATCATGGTTTAAACACGAAATGTCCCTCCATGTCTCTAGACAAAAAAAGAAGAAGCTTCTGTCTGTGGTCTGGAAGTCAAGTTTGGTAACTAAAAAGAGAACACATTGTTTACAGCTTGGCAACCATTCAGATTTTGATGCTATGCGCCAAATCTGTGACAAGATTTACTGCTGTTGTGAGTCAGAAGTCTGCATCATTCACTCCCGTCTGTACTGAGACAAAGCAACCCCGCCATGTGCGCATGTGTGCAGTAGCACCACCTTGCAGGCAAAAAAATAAACTACAACAATAAAACAGCCTGTTTTCCTCACCCAGCCCCCACGTCTTTCCATGGTGGTCCATTCATAAAACTAGATGGAATTTGTGGTTTAAAATACAAGAGACATAAACCTACCCTTTCAAAAAATGCTGGGTTGTCGTAACCCAATGTTGGGTCAAATACAAACGCAGACTATTCCACAGGATACACAGTCTTGTGTACAATAAATAAACGCATACCTACACACACAGGCCTACGTACATGCATGAAGCTGCATTAATGACTGTAATTAATCATTAATGTGTTGTTTTAAACCAACATTCGGGGATCATGGTTGTGCTGAATACATTTTTTAGTTGGTGTCTGTACTTAACTATTCATTTATTCATTTTCATTTCGGCTTAGTCCCTTTATTAATCTGGGGTCGCCACAGCGGAATGAACCGCCAACTTATCCAGCATGTTTTTTACGCAGTGGATGCCCTTCCAACCGCAACCCATCACTGGGAAACATCCACACACACCCATTCACACACATACACTACGGACAATTTAGCTTACCCAATTCACCTATAGCGCATGTCTTTGGACTTGTGGGGGAAATGGAGGAAACCCACGCCAACACGGGGAGAACATGCAAACTCCACACAGAAACGCCAACTGACCCAGCCGAGGCTCGAACCAGCGACCTTCTTGCTGTGAGGCGATCGTGCTATCCACTGCGCCACCTCTACTTAACTATTGCAAGGTAAATATATAAGAAAAACAAAAGCCAAAACAACACATGCATATGTTCAATAAATAAATACATGATATACATGCATACAATAAATAATATACATGCATAAAGCTGCATTATACACTGAAATGATCTATTATGGGTTGTTTTAAAACCAACATTTGGTCAGAAGCTAACATTTTGGGGTTGATGTTTTCAATTCAATTTAATTGACACTTTTTTTAGCCCAACAGTTGGATACAAGATGCAGTCGTACAGTGCTCAGCATATATGAGCGCACCCTATTTAGAAAATGAATATGTTTCTCCATCTCTCAGTGAATATGGGTCATATATATCGGTGCACTTGAACAAAACAGATTTATTAAGCAGATATATTTATTAAAATCATATTTCAGTCACAGAACATCTTTAGAAATGGACAGATAATACATTTAAATTCATGCAAAATATTGAAAATAAATAAATAAATGAATTACAAACTACAACATTTCAACAAAATTGTCTATATTTTTTGTTTCTCTTGATTTTTGCTAACCCACGCCAACACGGGGAGAACATGCAAGCTCCACACAGAAGTGCCAACTGACCCAGCCAGGACTCGAACCAGGGACCTTCTTGCTGTGAGTGCTAACCACTGAGCTATATTTGATTCGCTTTTTATAATAATGTCAGTAGTATTATTGAATAACATGCCAATGATTTATGTAATTTAAGTAATAATTTCTGTCTTCCAGTAGACAAACGAGAGACTTTGTTTACACACAAGTGGTTCTAATTGGGGGGCAGCACGGTGGTGCAGTGGATAGCGCTCTCGCCTCACAGCA
>CAIGQW010055047.1:4906-27048 GCA_903798125.1 Danio choprae | reverse complement strand
AGTTTCCATTAAGAGGAAGGTTACATTACATGCAACTTTTCCAGTTATAGCGGATTCAGCTTGAAGCATTGCTCAACATTACAGAGCAAGGACTTTTTGTTCTCCAGCTATTAAAATTAAACCATTTTGTGGGGTGTGTTTTTGTGCTGGTGTCTTAAATAATTAAATCTGACACTAAAAGCACTTGAAGGTGGCAGCAAACCCCCGTGCTAATGAGTGGTTCATTGAATCACTCATTCAAACGACTCGTTCAGCATTTGATTCATTTAGAAACGAAGAAAGTGACTGTATTTATGAACGCATTGTTGAATCACTGACTCAAATGGTTCATTTAAAAACAGACTGTATTAGTCCTCATGAGACAGTCAGTGCATTTGGACTCTTGAGATATTAATTTAATTGTTGCAAAGTAAGCTTCAGACCCTTTAAAACAGCAATGCTTTACGAAGTGATCACAAACCGTGTGTCAAACACCCCTATAACTGTGCAATAATACAATATTTTTAATCTAAATAATGTGAATGGATTGTAATATTTGTGATGAAGCAAAAATTAGACTTTGGGTTTTTGTTTTAGGAGTAAATGGGATCATTGCATTGATTTGTGGGCCCCAGAGCTATTTGGGGGCCCCATAAAGATATTATGAGGGTCCCTGGACATTCATTCATTCATTCATTTTGGCTTAGTACTTTTATTAATCTGGGGTCGCCACAGCGGAATGAACCGCCAACTTATCCAGCATATGTTTTACGCAGCGGATGCCCTTCCAGCTGCAACCCATCACTGGGAAACATCCACACACACTCATTCACACACATACACTTTGGACAATTTAGCCTACCCAATTCCCCTATAGCGCATGTGTTTGGACTTGTGGGGGAAACCGGAGCACCCGGAGGAAACCCACGCCAACACGGGGAGAACATGCAAACTCCACACAGAAATGCCAACTGACCCAGCCGAGGCTCGAACCAGCGACCTTCTTGCTGTGAGGCAAACATGCTACCCACTGCGCCACCGTGAGGCCCGGTCCCTGGACAGTGATCTCAAAAAAATATATATAGACTTTCATCATTTTATTTAATTGTGAATGTCTTTTTTTCTTTGTATAGATAGGTGTGCTGGTTCTGGTTGCTTATTTCATATGACCTGACAAAGCTGTAGGGGCATTTAAGTGTTAGTTTCCCATTTTTCTAATAAACACTTTTATTCTTCAGTTTTTGTGCAAGCTTTGTGCATTATTCTGTGACGCAGGACTGTTTTAGAAAAACAACAACTAATGAACAGCTTTTTTTATTCATTTGCAATGCCGATGAGGCTTCCTACTGAAACTGAATATTAAGTAGGGGGCGGGGCTTTCCTTTTGCGCATCATTATCATCATAGCAAACTAATAGTAAGAGGGGCGTGGTTAAGAATGTTGTGGGTGAAGCATTAAACTGACATCATCAGAAAAGGAGCCAATCCAAACACAGAAGCAGATGCTCAGACTCTGATTGAGGATTTGTTTTCTTAACTTGCACACATTCATTCATTCATTCATTCATTTTCTTTTCGGCTTAGTCCCTTTATTAATCTGGGGTCGCCACAGTGGAATGAACCGCCAACTTATCCAGCATATGTTTTACGCAGCGGATGCCCTTCCAGCTGCAACCCATCACTGGGAAACATCCACACATACCCATTCACACACATACACTAGGGACAATTTAGCTTACCCAATTCACCTATAGCGCATGTCTTTGGACTTGTGGGGGAAACCGGAGCACCCGGAGGAAACCCACGCCAACCCAGGTAGAACATGCAAACTCCACACAGAAATATAAGCAAACAGTATTAAATAATGTTTAGATTATATTAAATAATGAACTATATAATTACACTAAAAGGATAGGCTAAATTAAAATGTCAATTGAGAAAGTAAAGTAAACAAACAGAAAAAGTAAACAAGAGAGCCAATTAAAACGCAGACACCGGGCATCGAAGCTCTGGACTGGAGAATACAGCGGACAGGTGAGCGCAGCCGAAGACCAGGCTTAGTCGTTGGTACGGAGAAAGCAGTCAGAGAAAGAAACAAATCCAACAGAGAATCCAGTATCATAGATGGATCAGCCACAAGTCAAAATAGGCAGTGAACAAGAGAGGACAGATCAGAGCTCGACACAACAGGACTACACAAATGACCACTGATGTCCTGTTTAGCAAGAAGAAATAAAGCACTACTCACGTCTCCTCGGTTGGTGTTGTTGAATGAGACGCCGAACGGTCTGTGGAGATTTGAACTGATTCATTGATGATGAGTAAATGTTGTACAGTGGTCGTCAATGCCCAACCTAAAGCAATGGCCGTTTAAATGGCAACATTATGACAGCGTTGTGACAACCTTCAGCAACAACATAGATCCTCAATCTTTTTACAAGGTTGGTACAACGTTGTAGGAAGGTCGTCACGTTGAGGCAACGTGGTTTGTTCATTGGGAAAAACTCCACATGTACAATATCCAACAACCGAATTTGCCTCCATCAAGGATTTAACCTACTGGGAATGTAAGACATTTGAGCAGGTCTGAATAATGTCTTAAAGATGGCATCTAAACTCCCCAAAGGTCAAACTCTGAGATTTACTCATCTGGCCTTTAGGAAGACACCAAACTAGAAGGCAAGGGAACTGTATTTATTATATAAAATAGGCCTACTTTGGACAATTATGCGACAGGTTGTAAGCTAGGTATGTTTTAATGAACTGGCATTTATTATTCATTCATTCATTTTCTTTTCGCCTTAGTCCCTTTATTAATCTGGGGTCGCCACAGCGGAATGAACCGCCAACTTATCCAGCATATGTTTTACGCAGCAAATGCCCTTCCAGGTGCAACCCATCTCTGGGAAACATCCATACACACCCATTCACACTCATACACTACGGACAATTTAGCTTACCCAAATCACCTATAGCGCATGTGTTTGGACTTGTAGGGGAAACCGGACCACCCGGAGGAAACCCACGCCAACACGGGGAGAACATGCAAACTCCACACAGAAACGCCAACTGACCCAGCCGAGGCTCGAACCAGCGACCTTCTTGCTCTGAGGCGAACGTGCTATCCACTGCGCCACCGTGAGGCCCTGGCATTTATTAAATGATGTATTTTTCTCCTCTTGAATGCTTCTGTTGAAATGAAACAGACGTAACCATCAGGTTTTATACATCATGGCACAACACGATCAATGCTTTTGGTTGGGATAGTCAATCTTTATAACGAATAGACAACGGAAATACCGAGTAACAGGACAAGACTAATTAAATCATCGCTATAATTAAGGTTCTTCGAACAGAGATCGATAATGTGCTGCCAGACTAAAACAAGGTCCATGCATTATACATACTTTTATAAGCTTCCCTGTTTAACAGCCTCATTTATCTGACCACCGCAAGGCCTGTTTCCATAGTAACCCACCAGCGCCGGCCATGTTAGAGCACGGCTGCCATATATTTCATTCCCTTGTTTTATGGGCTTCTGTCTTCATGTATATTTGATACGCTAGAAATATGGCCACCGCAATGCAAAAGAGCAAAGACATGTTAATATGCAGAGGACAAAGGTGCCTTTCCTGAACCTTGGCTGATGCTATCTCCTTGCTAGCGTTCTCTGTTTGAACTTTAAGGTAGGTGTGTGTGTAATATTAAGTCTCAAACAGTGCTAATGTTATGGTGGTGAGCAAGCCAAGACACTGATCTACCAGCCTGCTTCTAAATAATAAATCTGAAACTTTCTAACTCAAAGACTTGAAGCTTTTAAGAAACAGTTGACCAAAATTACAAATAAATAGGCTAAATAAATCATCTGTTTACATCGAGGGAGACGACCGGTTCAATACCTTCACCTATCTAGCTATAATATTATCAGTATCAATCAATATCGTCAGTAAAGCCTGGACAAAGATAATAAAATATTACATCATGCTAGTATGGTAGAAGGGCAGCACGGTGGCGCAGTGGGTAGCACAATCGCCTCACAGCAAGAAGGTCGCTGGTTCGAGCCCCGGCTGGGTCAGTTGGCGTTTCTGTGTGGAGTTTGCATGTTCTCCCCGTGTTGGCGTGGGTTTCCTCCGGGTGCTCCGGTTTCCCCACAAGTCCAAAGACATGCGGTATAGGTGAATGGGGTAAGCTAAATTGTCCGTAGTGTATGTGTGTGAATGAGTGTGTGTGGACGTTTCCCAGTGATGGGTTGCAGCTGGAAGGGCATCCGCTGCGTAAAACATATGCTGGATAAGTTGGCGGTTCATTCCGCTGTGGCGACCCCAGATTAATAAAGGGACTAAGCCGAAGAGAAAAAGAAAGAAATAGATTATACTATAGTAAGCTGTGGTGTACTGTAGTATAATACAACCTAAAGTTGTGGAAAACTACAGTATCGGGTCATTTGTTTACATTATTACAGCTGTTGTGTTACCATAGCAACTATAAAACAAATGTTTTGAATCAAATGTTTCAAAAACACTACGGTATTTACTAGGCGGTACCAATACTAGGTGGTTCATTCCGCTGTGGCGACCCCTGATAATCAGGCACTAAGCTGAAAGAAAATGAATGAATAGTATTTACTATAGTAATTTTGACATGGGATATTTAAGTTGTCAACAAAAGACAAATAACTCGACACAAACTTAAAAACATTAGGCAGTACCAAAGGTTAATAGGAGGGTTAAACTGATGCTAGGCAAGTTTGTCTCACTCTGTTTTGATTCTCTCAGTCGTATGACCTGATTTCTAGCTATAGCTATGGAAGAAAAGCGATTTGTGCATTTCCGAGATGTCGCCGAGAGCTATTTCTCACAGACGAGGGTGGATTGTCGCTACACTATCAGCAGTCAACACGGCTGGAGCAGTCGGGACTGGATTGGCCTTTTTAAGGTAAATCTTGACTGAGTTAAACTGAGTGTCGGACACAAATTCGGTTCATATAAAACTCGTCTTGTTTCGCAGGTGGGATGGCCGACTGTGAAAGATTACTACACTTTTGCCTGGGCTCTTGCTCCAGAGGGCTACCAAAAAGGAGCGGATGCAAATTGCAGTGTGCCCTTTCACCGTATGTTTACATTTGATAAATATTTTACATATCAACGTATTTTAAATATTTTTATATTGTCATTTAGCAGATGCTTTTGTCCAAAGTGACTTACAGTGGAGGAGGCATTCAGTGATTCACCAAGAAGAGGCAATACACTCAACAAGTGCTGATCATACAAAGGAACAATTTGTGCTCAGAGAATTAAGAGATGGAGTAAGGAGGGGGGATATTTATTTATTATTTAATCATTTGTGCTCAGAGAATTAAGAGATGGAGTAAGGAGGGGGGATATTTATTTATTATTTAATCATTTGTGCTCAGGTGATCACGGAAGAGATGGGTTTTCAGTTGTCCTTTGAATGATCGACAACTAAACTTTGTAAACTCCAGTCAAAAGTTTGGAATCAGTAAGACTTTAATGCTTCTCTCGAAGACATTTATATAATCAAAAATACATTTAATACTGTAACATTGTGAAATTGTATTGATTTCTTATTGAATGTTGTTTAAAGGGCACCTATGATGAAAATCATCTTTTGTACGCTGTTTGGACAGGGTTTTTAAACAATTAAAAAAATTCCTGACGTTAAAATAGGATCCAAATCCCTCCCATTTTGAGGCCGACCGCAACTTGACGTAGGAGTGCGGTTTTCCCGCCCACTGAATTGACTGACAGCCGGATATTAACATGTCTCGGTAGTGACGCATATAATCATATGAACAAGGCAGGACGTGCGTAAAGCAGCTGCGATTAAAAGATCTGTTCAGCTCTCTGTGATCATCAGTCATTATCAAATGTGATCAAGAATGAGTTTCACAAGTTTAACACGTTTTTAAAACAGTGCATGTTTGTAATAAATTACAGCGGTTTACTTCAGCTTTACTTTATCAGCACAGCCGCCTGTCAGCACAATTATAAAAGAAGACGCTTCAATCCCGGTTTGTGGGCGTTCAATCCGGTTAATTTTGTACATTAACATAACGGATATCCATACAGCAGTGGATATTAACGTGTATCCTGTCACATTAGCCGTGCAAAACAGTGCAAAGCTAAACGCGCGCTGTGTGTGTCTGTGTGTGTGTGTCCGCTGTGTGTGTGTGTGTGTGAACTTTGTAACGACATTGTGTGTAACTCATGGCAGAAATGCTTGAATTAACTCCACAACAAATACATCAAATAATCATTGGTAAAGTTCTTACTGTAGTATTTCTCACAAACATTACGTGAGGTCTGCTTCCTTCATGTCTGTCTGTTATCTGACGCAGCCGAGGCGGAGACTGAGGCACACTCTGACAGGCACGTGGGAACGGTGGGCGAGGAGAACCAGCATTAAAGGCACACTGATAGATCATGTGACTCTGAATACCAGTGTAACGATGCTGAAAATTCATCTTTAATCTCAGGAATATTTTAAATTAGAAGCTACATTCATTTAAAAAACAAATATGCCTTTAAAATTGTAATAATAATTCACTATTTAGCAGTTTATTATTGACGAATTAGATGCAGCCTTAGTAAGTAGAATACTATTATTTTTAAAACATTAGAACAACTAAATAAATACTGATCCCAAACCTTTGTGTATAATCTGACACATTTGCAGGCCACATGCTCCCAAACATCAAGTGCAAAAACAACTGCAGTTCTTGGTAGAACAAGAACACTCATGATCAGCCATCTGATACTGTTGCAACACTGTGGCAAATGCCTGATGTCTCAACCAGGCTGTTTATGCGTGTCTTGTTTTTGATATTTATGATCATTATTCCTGCAATCTTTCAGCATCTTACCTGCCAATTCCGGGTGTGGAGGAGTATCAGTTTGTGTATGTGGACGAACGAGGCGACGTTTGTGCCGTCAGCTCTCAGTTCACTTTCGCCGCTCCGAGACCTCTGGATGAACTGGTTACGCTGGAGAAAAGTGGAGAGGGAGAAGAGGACGGAGATGACCTGCTGCTGGTGGTCCCGAAAGCTCTGATCCTGCAGGTATATCAACATATCAGAGAAAAGAGTCAACTGTAATAATAAAGCTCTTCTTTTTTTTTTAATAGCTTTTATTTTTATTCAACAATAAGAAATGATATGAAAATTGCATATGAGTGTCATATTTAAACGATATACTGTACTCCACTATAATAAATACATTACTCCTTCATATTATATACAAATACAATTATGCAAAGAAGAAAAATAAAAAATAGCAAGTAAATAAAGTGCCTCACAGCAAGAAGGTCGCTGGTTTGAGCCTCGGCTGGGCCAGTTGGCATTTCTGTGTGGAGTTTGCATGTTCTCCCCGTGTTGGTGTGGGTTTCCTCCGGGTGCTCCGGTGTCCCCCACAGTCCAAACACATGCGGTATAGGTGAATTGGGTGAACTAAATTGGCAGTAGTGTATGAGTGTGTGAATGTGAGTGTGTATGGGTGTTTCCCAGTACTGGGTTGCAGCTGGAAGGCCATCCGCTGCGTAAAACACATGCTGGAATAGTTGTCGGTTCATTCCGCTGTGGCGACCCCTGATAAATAAGGGACTAAGCCAAAGGAAAATGAATGAATGAAGTAAATAGTCACATTTAACATGTATAACAACAAAGCCAAACAAGTGAGGTTACCATTTCAAAATAAATTTGTTGCATAGATTGTAAATTTGTATGTCATTTGTATCATATATATTTTATATCGGGGCCTCACGGTGGCGCAGTGGGTATCACAATCGCCTCACAGCAAGAAGGTCGCTGGTTCGAGCCTCGGCTGGGTCAGTTGGCATTTCTGTGTGGAGTTTGCATGTTCTCCCCGTGTTGGCGTGGGTTTCCTCCGGGTGCTCCGGTTTCCCCCACAAGTCCAAACACATGCGCTATAGGGGAATTGGGTAAGCTAAATTGTCCAAAGTGTATGTGTGTGAATGAGTGTGTGTGGATGTTTCCCAGTGATGGGTTGCAGCTGGAAGGGCATCCGCTGCGTAAAACATATGCTGGATAAGTTGGCGGTTCATTCCGCTGTGGCGACCCCAGATTAATAAAGGGACTAAGCTGAAAAGAAAATGAATGAATGAATATATGCATGCATGTGTGTATTTATATATATATATACATAACAAATATACACAGTACACACATATATTATGTCAAAACAACCTTTATTTTGGATGCGATTAATCACAATTAATTTTTGCCCGGCACTAAAAAGGTTCACATTACAATCCTGCTCATATTCAGTTTTAAATCCAGTCACTATAGTAATGTCAAACAAGATGAATTATACAATGTTCTGGCAGTTTTGGTCTTGAAATAAAGTCAAGAGTCCTCCAAATCTAAGATCAAAAACTGGTCTTGACAGGTTTTAGTGTCAGATTTGAGTCACTGGATCTGTCAAACTGTAACATTTTACTTCGTTCTCTCCTTTATTTTGTAATGCTGCTCCAGAATCTGCTGGAAGGATGTCAGCGCGAGTTGCATGAGCTGCATAAGAAGTTTGAGGCTGTGAACGGAGATGTGGAAAATGAGCGGCAGAGGTGGAAGACGGACAGAGACGAGTTTGAAATATTACGAAGTGACATGAGGAGTCAGATTGAGGAGCTCAAAACCAACCTGAGGCACAGCACTGAAAAAACCGAGGAACTGGAGCAAAAACACAAGGTACAGTTTGTGGACCAGAGCACATTTGTGTTAAAATAATAACAGCATCTATATATATATATATATATATACAGTAGAAGTCAAAATTATTAACCCTCTTGTGAATTTTTAAAATTATTTTTCTAATATTTTCTAAATGATGTTTAACAGAGCAAGGAATTTTTCACAGTATTTCCCATAGTCTGTAAAAGATATGGACACGTCACCCATAGGTTTCTGAAGAGCGCAAATGAAGCTACAAGTAGGCGTGGCAAACCGTCGCCATTTTGTTCACGCGTCATCGCACCGATCGAGGGTAACCAAACAAGGGCAAAGAGGCTACAGATGCCTGCTAGCATTTTGCTTAGACGGGCTTTTCTTTGGGAGAAACACTTAATACTTCATTACCTGCGACTCGTTTGTGTTCTGACCACACATGCTTGGCTGTATACTATAGCAATAAAGTGTTTAGTCTTTTAAAAACACTGTTGAAATACTTTGAGCCACTAAGCATTGTTCTTATGATGCTTTTCAACAGGAGGACAATGTGAATTACTACCAAATACTTCACATATAGTCAGTGTTAGTAAATGCAAGGCTATTGATGAAATCCAGGCATAACACTGTATGACAACGCTTCAGACGACTGTTCTATAGCCTACAGCTAATCAATCTGTCAGATTCTGGAGTGCATTACAGGTCTAAAGAAAATATAAATGATAAATGATCTTAAATAAAACAAATACATTTACAGATATCGTATATAATTTCACTCACCTGGGAAATGGAGGCCACGTGAATGGTTTGTGAGCACAATTAAGTGCACACAGCGTGCCATATCATCTGATAATTGTAGGAAATAATTCCGAAAGGCAACTGACTGTGTAAAGCCACATAAAAAATAAAGAAAATACGATGTATATGCAGAGCTCAGCGGCTAATCAGCCGGAATCAGCTGAGGTGAGACCTAGCTGTCACTCAAGTGGCCCCGCCCTTAATTATGCAGACTTAATATAACTTAATATAAATGAAACGGATGAGTAATAAAAAAATTCAACCTCTCTCACAGTTGTCATGAAGGGTAATATTAGCTATATACACCAAAACCATCATTTGTACCAGGCTGTAAACTTAGCATTGCAGTCAGTGAACATCTGGAGTTCCTGGAGCCTGCCCCCAAAGGCCAGTCGATGAATTGCAGTTTCAGTTACTTCCGTATTGGCTTCACAAGGGAGAGCGGGATGTTGTCGCTTGGTGTTTCCTATAATATTTTTTTCTTCTGGAGAAAGTCTTGCTTTATTTCGGCTAGAATAAAAGCAGTTCTTAATTGTTTTAAAGCCATTTTAAGGTCAATATTATTCGCCCCCTTCAGCAATATTAGTGTTAGATTGTCTCCAGAACAAACCACTGTTATACAATGACTTGCCTAATTACCCTAACTTTACCCTAGTTACCCTAGTTAAGCCTTTAAATGTCACTTTAAGCTGAATACTACAGTAGTATCTTGAAGAATATCTAGTCTTATATTATGAGCTGTCATCATAGCAAAGATAAAAGAAATCAGTTATTAGAAATGAGTTATTAAAACTATCATGTTTAGAAACGTGCTGAAAAAATCTTCTTTCCATTAAACAGACATTAGGGAAATAAGTATACAGGAGGGCTGATAATTCAGACTTCAGCTGTATATATGAAACCCTAAAATCATATTCCCCATCAGGAAGTGCAGAGCAGCAATGGAAACATGTCTGCAGAATTGAATGCACTATTAGCTGAGAGAGCAGAAAACCAGCAGCGGATCAAAGAACTGGAGCAGGATTCTGCAACTCTGACTCAACAAAAACAGGACATGGAGGCGGAGCTGGACAGGTAATATGGACACATGCTCATATCTACAGCAGCATATTAGGCTTTATTTAAGGAGTAGTTCACCCAAAAATGAAAAATATCCCATGGTTTACTCACCCTGATGGCATCCTAGGTGTACATGACTTTCTACTTTCAGTCTAACCTAGTCAGATTCATATAAGAAATGATCTTGACCCATATAGAAATCTGGCAATATATGCAAAACATGCTATATATTAGTGCTGGGCAAAGATTGATCTCGATTAATCACATCCAAAATAAAAGTTTGTTTTGAAATTGACGTGTGTTATATATATTCTTAAATAGATATTTCAGTTTATACATAACTTGCATTATATACATATATATTTTATATCTATATATATATATATATATATATATAAAAAAGGCTTAGTCCCTTTATTAATCAGGGGTCGCCACAGCGGAGTGAACCGCCAACTTATCCAGCATATGTTTTATGCAGCGGATGCCCTTCCAGCCGCAACCCATCACTGGGAAACACCCATACACTCTCATTCATGCACATACACTACAGACAATTTAGCTTACCCAATTCATCTATAGCGCATGTGTTTGGACTGTGGGGGAAACCGGAGCACCCGGAGGAAACCCACGCCAACACGCGGAGAACATGCAAACACAGAAACGCCAACTGACCCAGCCGAGGCTCAAACCAGCGACCTTCTTGCTGTGAGGCGACAGCGCTACCCACTGTGCCACCGTGCCACCCCTATTTTTAATATACTGTTCATATTTACTATGTATTTTTTGTCATACGTTGGAATTACAACTATGTACATGTTTAAATATAATAGCTACAACTTTCTCTATATGTTCACGTATGGCCATATATCAGATTTCCGTATGGGGTCAAAGTTTAAAATAAAATAAACATTTTAATCAATTGTCCAAAATACGTCTAATAAAGTGGATCCATCATTAATAAAGTGCCTCACAAAGCTCCGGGGGTCAATAAAGGTCTCCTATAATGAATCCATGTGTTTTTGTAGGACAAATATTAAAAACTTTATCAACTGTTTTATGTCACTTCCAGTTTCTGCCATCTGTTGTCGTTGTCGTCTTCTTCTTCTTCTTCTTCTTCTTCTTCTTCTTCTTCTTCTTCTTCCTAAGAGGTCTCATTTTTGCACCAAAAAATGCAACTCAAAAGAAGTAGATGAAGACGACGGCCATCACTGACTGGAAGTTAAACAAAATCTTTTTTTAAATATGGATATTTTTCTAACAGAAATGGGTTCACTAAGGACCTTTCAAGAGTTCACACTTAGATATTGCTTGATAGTAATAGCAGGTTTGGCATGCTGTCCCGGGAGAGAACCCTGAGCTCGGAGATAATTGAGCCCAGGGCTCCCGCCTGGTAAATAAGCATATAAGGGGGTACGAGATCAGTTCTCGAGAGCTCCCCCTGGTAAATAAGCATATAAGGGGGTACGAGATCAGTTCTCGAGAGCTCCCCCTGGTAAAGGAGGAAAAGGGGGAGATAGGGTGGATGGGGGGTTTCTTTGGAAATGAAGATAAGAGAGTAGTTTTTTGACTGGCTACTTATAGGGAGATTGTATTAATCTGATTGGCTTACTAGTGATTACAGATGAGAGACCGGCTGCGATCAATCATATCACGTGCTCCTCTCCAAATCAGTTTGTGAAACTTCACTTATTCACCCCCTGGAGACACTAGGATTGATGCTATTTATTGGATTCGTTTAGACTGCTGATGGAAATCATGCCATTCTACAGCTGGAAAAGCCCAAGATAAAATTGAATATAACTCCGATTGGATTTGACTGAATGAAAAAAAAGTTTGTTTTTCGTAGGTTTTCATTTTTGCGTGAACTAACCCTTCAAGCAGGGAAAACAGAGCCAAATAAAAACATGCAATTCTTCTGTGCAGAATGAAGGAAAGAGTTAAAAAGATGACCATACAGCGGCGAGATGAAGAAACGGAGAGGAGAGATTTGCAGGTTAGTTACATTAAGATTTAGTCAAATCAAGTGCAGTCATCTTCATTCATTCATTTTCTTTTCGGCTTAGTCCCTTTATTAATCTGGGGTCGCCACAGCGGAATGAACCGCCAACTTATCTAGCATATGTTTTACGCAGCGTGATGCCCTACCAGCTGCAACACATCACTGGGAAACACCCATACACTCTCATTCACACACATACACTATGGACAATTTAGCTTACCCAATTCACCTATAGCACGTCTTTGGACTTGTGAGGGAAACCAGAGCACCCGGAGGAAACCCAAGCCTCGAACCAGCGACCTTCTTGTTGTGAGGCAATCGTGCTACCCACTGCGCCACCGTGGAGCCCTGTAGTCATCTTTAATGATTTAATTTTAATTGAATTAAAATTTTGATGTAAAACAGAACAAAAATTGGCTTTAGTGTATGAGTGTGTGGCAGCACGGTGGCGCAGTGGGTAGTGCTGTTGCCTCACAGCAAGAAGGTCACTGGTTTGAGCCTCGGCTGGGTCAGTTGGCATTTCTGTGTGGAGTTTGCATGTTCTCCCCATGTTGGCGTGGGTTTCCTCCGGGTGCTCCGGTTTCCCCCACAGTCCAAAGACATGCGGTACAGGTGAATTGGATAAGCTAAATTGGCCGTAGTGTATGTATGTGTGTGAATGAGAGTGTGTGGGTGTTTGCCAGTACTGGGTTGCGGCTGAAAGGGCATCCGCTGAGTAAAACATATGCTGGAATAGTTGGCGGTTCATTCTGCTGTGGCAACCCCTGATAAAAATGGGACTAAGCTGAAGGAAAATGAATGAATCATGTATGTTTTATATCATCTTTGCATCAAATGTGCGAGGTGTTTGTAATGCAGTGTCTATGGGGGCGGGACAGTAAATTTGAGGTTGTTTTCTCTTCTGGCTGCCGTTATCAGTCTCACACTATTGTTTTCCTTTTTCCGAAAGTCTTGATAACACCATCGTCTAATTCTTCTTTTATTATTCGACCAAATAGGATTGTAAAAAAATGATTTGTTGTGCTCTCCCATTCACTGCGCTCTGAGTTTACCAAACTATGACGACTGAGAAACCCGAAAATGTGAAAAGGATCCATAGGTCTGATGATGTAAAACAGGCCGATCAGTGTGTGAGCATTAACATGTGTTGTGCAGCTGGAGAATGAACAGATGCATGCTGATCTGCGGATGCTGCAGGAGCGTTTGGAGGCCAGCGAGCGCAGCACCGAAGCCCTGCGCAGAGACCTGAGTGAACTGGGATCTTTACAGAGTCACAGCCATGCAGAGCTGCATCAGGTCCGGCTGCAGTCTGCACAGATGAGCTTACAGCTGTCCCAGGCCAATCTGGCACTGCGAGAGGGACAGTCCACCTGGGCCCAGGAGAGAGAGACTCTCAGACAGAGTGCAGAGGTAAATACGCCCTCTTTCTCTCTCTTTTCTTTTAAGTTTTTTTACCATTCCAGGCACAATGACTCGATCTCTGTAAGGCCGTTAACCCTTGTGTACTGTTCAATTTGGCTACCCTTTCGTTATGTTTTTGACGTCAATTATGACGACATATATTGATTCCAAAGCCATGACAGCATATAATCATGCATTTACTATGTTTAATATATTCTGGAAGCTGAAGGGCTTATTTTGATTTTCTCAGACATATCAGCAACCAGCAACAATTAAAAATGCATGATTCTATGCTGTCATGGCTTTGCAATCAAAAAATGTCCTTATAATGGAAGTCAATGGGGCAAAAACAGCCACCAACATAATGAAAGGGGAGTCAATTTGCCCAGAATGTATTGTTGGGGTTTTGAAAAATTGCAAAGCATTTTCCCAAAATATGTGTCAAAATAAGATTTGTCACCAAAAATCATGCCATTTGCTGAAAGACAGAGAAGGTTGTGGCCAAATTAAGACCCAAAACCACCCCAGAGCGGATCAAAACATCCCCAACAGCACACAAAGGTTTAAAGGGTTAGTTCACCCAAAGACTTTCTCATTCGTGTCGTTTCAATCGCCAGAGACTTTCATTCATCTTCAGGACAAAAATGAAGATATTTTAGAGAGCTCTATATTCTGAGACCTCTCTCAATGTCCATTGACAGTTTTCATGTATCGTCACACCATTGGGGAACCTTGAGAGGCAAAATATTGCTATCTCCCGCTCACCGCCAAGTCACAGGCCAAAAGATTTGTTTTTTAGCCAAAAATCCAGATAATTGTTGCATAGTAAAATATATTGTTACTAACCAACGAGGAGACAAGCTTAAGCTGTACTTCTACAGAACTCCTTCACAGAAAGGTCAGCCAGAAAGGAGAAATTTATGGATTTGTGGCGAATGGAAGCACCATTGACCCATAACAATCTACTGTATACCTATAACTGTCAGTACGTCTGTGTGCTTTTTATACAGTTTCTATTCTAACTTGCAGGTTAAGTGCAATTAAAGTATAAATTGAAATGCAAAGTCAAAGTACGAATAGATTTAGAAGATTTTTGAAAGGTCAGAAAAGGAACCAAGAAACATATCGTCATAATGTTACGACCCTGGTCTAGGTAACATAAATAATGGACTCGACAAACAAAATAACTTTTTAAGAACCCTTAGAGACGGGATCGTTTATTTCACCCAAAACCTGAAGCCTTACCTCGGAGAGGACCCACAAAAAAATAAAAATAAAAAAGTACACTCTACCTAAACACCCACAATAAACCTACCTACACCTTACAAGGAAAAAGAAATAACAGAAATAAAAATACAATACTAAACCTCACTTCCTACCTATATATATATATAAAAACAGGAGAAAATATTTACAGTACAGATAAGTATGGAATCCAACCCCTACTGCTTCAACCGTGTATATAACAATATTTTACAGTGATAACAACCAAAGCCAAAACAAAACGTACAGGGGGGAAAACACTGGAGGGATAACAACAAGGGAACCAAATGTACACACACAACACAGGAATACACAATCCACAACAAGTATCGGTATTATAATTTATCAACTATTGCAAACAACACGCCTTCCAGACTCCCTCTCCGCTCTCCTCGACCGTTCCACTTTTTAAAAGAGACCCTACGTCACTCCAGCCAATCCCCGGTGACGTCGCTGATGTAATTAGGGTGGACCTGTGACGAAGGAAGAAGAGAGAGAGAGAGAGAGAGAGAGAGAGAGAGAGACACGGGGGGGGAACACACACACACACACACAGACTTGCGAACGCAACAATAACAATCCATGAGACTTATCATACAAAGCTTCAAGAACACTTTTATGTGCCAAACAGAACTGTAAAAACAACTTTTTATTATCTTGCATATCACAGTATAGTACACTTTTACTGCTACTGTAGTAAACACTCACCCTGACCTGACGCAGGAGACAAGATAAGAGGTCATTTTTACAAAAGTGTTCTTTGAGCTTCGTATGATTACAGTTGAGCCACTGAAGTCCATGGACTGTTTTGACAATGTTTTGGTTCTTTTCTTGACACTGGGAGTCTCAAAACCCTTGCTGTCAATGGAGGATGAGAGAGCTCCAGGATTTCATCTAAATTATCTTAATTTGTGTTCTGAAGATGAACGAAGCTCTCAGAGAACTGACATGAGGTTGAGTAATTAATATTAGAGTTTTCATTTATGGGTGAACTGACCCTTTAAAATGTTGCTAAATGCTGGGTTTTAATCCTTCTAAACAACCTTGTGCAGTGAGAATTCAGTGTTAGAACATTATATGCTTAGCAGCAAGGGCCTCACAGTGGCGCAGTGGGTAGCACGTTCGCCTCACAGCAAGAAGGTCGCTGGTTCGAGCCTCAGCTGGGTCAGTTGGCGTTTCTGTGTGGAGTTTGCATGTTCTCCCCGTGTTGGCGTGGGTTTCCTCCGGGTGCTCCAGTTTCCCCCACAAGTCCAAACACATGCGGTACAAGTGAATTGGGTAGACTAAATTGTCAGTAGTGTATGAGTGTGAATGGGTGTGTATGGATGTTTCCCAGAGATGGGTTGCAGCTGGAAGGGCATCCGCTGCATAAAACATATGCTGGATAAGTTGGTGGTTCATTCCGCTGTGGCGACCCCAGATTAATTAAGGGACTAAGCCGAAATGAAAATGAATGAATGAATGAATGAATATGCTTAGCAGCCGATAATGTGGATAAAGATTTTGAGGGCTCATAAATCAAAGTAATGATGTTAATGGATAAACAATTTATCGCGTCTCAAGAAAAAGAAAATAAATCGACATTTTTATTTCATGGTGGCTTTAAAGCTGGATAAGGATCGTGTCCAGAAACTGAGCCGTGAGCTCCAAAAGAAGGAAGAGTGGCTCCAGGAGGAAAGAAGCGAGAGAGAGAAGCTGGAGGTGGAGCTGGGGATTGAGAAGGACTGTAACCGGGTAAATAACCCACCACACATGCATGGTCTATAATTACACTTTCATCTCATCAGAGCTCAGTCAGAGCGGTCTGTCCACGTATGTGGGTCAAGTTTCTGCTTTAAAAGTATGAGGCAAGAGTTGCTCTAAAAAGAACACATGTAAATAAGCTGACCAAAATAGATATGAAACACCACTATAAAATGCACATGTATATGTTTACACTAGTGTTTTTTCCTGCTTTCATAATCAATGTGTGTGGTTCCTGTTGCATACTAGTTAAGTTGATTCAAAATATTTGAGACTTGAGGGTGAATTTGCTTAATCGTGTGTACAGGAACTGAGAGCCAGTCTGAGAGCCCTGCAGAAGGAGCAAGAGCAGCATCAGCTGGAGAAACAGGTCAATCTTTCTGAATGCGTGAATATGTCTGACTCGCATGATCCTATCTGACGGCATGTTGTGACTGGTAGTGTTTTCATTCACAAACAGGAGCTGTTAGATCACATCCATGTGCTGGAGCTGAGGCTGGACACAGAGACAGATGCTAAATGGGCTGAGGCAGCGGCTACGCCTATATGTCAGTTCCCAAAATCATACTTGCATACAGCGGGTAAAATAAGTATCGAACACGTCACCATTTTTCTCAGAAAACATATTTCTAAAGGTGCTGCTGACTTAATATTTTCATCAAATGTCGGTAACAACCAAAGTAATCCATACATACACTACCTGACAAAAGTCTTGAACTATCCAAGTTTTAGGAACAACAAATAATAATGTGACTTAGTTGATCATTTGGTATCAGAAGTGGCTTATATAAAAGGTGAAGGCCTCTAGATTACGCTTATTTTACCAGAATAAAATATGATCATGCCTGATTTTGAATGATTTAATTAGGACAGTAAGGTCTGACTCTGCTTAGACAAAAGTCTTGCCACTAAACAGGAATAATGTCCAGTATAGAATATAAAGTCATGGTGCAGTGGAGACAGAATGAATATTGTGTATGACTCCATGAGCTTGGAGGACTGCATCCATACATCTCTGCAATGACTCCAATCACTTATTAATAAAGTCATCTGGAATGGCAAAGAAAGCGTTCTTGCAGGACTCCCAGAGTTCATCAAGATTCTGTGGATTCATCTTAAATGCCTCCTCCTTCATCTTACCCCAGACGTGCTCAATAATGTTCATGTCTGGTGACTGGGCTGGCCAATCCTGGAGCACCTTGACCTTCTTTGCTTTCAGGAACTTTGATGTGGAGGCTGAAGTATGAGAAGGAGCCCTGCTATCCTGCTGAAGAATTTGCCCTCTCCTGTGATTTGTAATGTAATGGGCAGCACAAATGTCTTGATACCTCAGGCTGTTGATGTTGCCATCCACTCTGCAGATCTCTCGCACGCCCCCATACTGAATGTAACCCCAAACCATGACTTTTCCTTCACCAAACTTGACTGATTTCTGTGAGAATCTTGGGTCCATGCGGGTTCCAGTGGGTCTTCTGCAGTAGTTGTGATGATTGGGATGCAGCTCAACAGATGATCCATTGGAAAAATCTAAAAGTCAAGTTATTATTATTGCTCTTACAACTGGGATCGACAACAAGGCTTTTGTCAGGTAGTGTACAAAGAAAACAAAACTAGTTTAGTAATTAAGTTATGTGTAATAAAATGAAAAGTATTGAACACATGAAGAACGGAAAGTGTAAAAAGGCATGGAAAGCCCAGACAGCAGCTGAAATCTCTCAGCATTATTCAGCCCCTCGCCAGTGTAAATGAATATTAGCTGCTTCAGTTACAAATGCTACATTAGCAGATGATGAAGACAAAGGTTCAGCAAGACAATGACCCAAACACAGCCAAGGAAACTCGCAAATGCTTTCAGAAAATAAAATAAAGCTGCTAGAATGGCCCAGGCAATCACCTGAGCTGAATCCAATAGAGAATAAGAGCTAAAGTTCAGAGTTATAGACTAGAACCACAGAACCGTCAAGATTTTTAGACTGTTGAAGTCTGGGGGAAAGAAATCACACTCCATTGTGGCTCCATTCTCCATACAAGAGGCATCTTGAAGCTGTTGTTACCAAAACAAAAAGCCTTTTATACAAAGTATTAAATACATTTCAGTAGTTCAGTACTCTCATTCATTCATTCATTCATTTTCTTTTCGGCTTAGTCGCTTTATTAATCTGGGGTCGCCACAGAAGAATGAACCGCCAACTTATCCAGCATATGTTTTACACAGCGGATGCCCTTCCAGCTGCAACCCATCACTGGGAAACATCCACGCACACTCACACACACATACACTACGGACAATTTAGCTTACCCAGTTCACCTGCACCGCATGTCTTTGGACTTGTGGGGGAAACCGGAGCACCCGGAGGAAACCCACGCCAACACGGGGAGAACATGCAAACTCCACACAGAAATGCCAACTGCCCCAGCCGGAGCTCGAACCAGCGACCTTCTTGCTGTGAGGCGATTGTGCTACCCACTGCGCCACCGTGCTGCCCTCAGTTCTCTCTCCTTGTGTCATTTCATTGCTATTACACATAATTCATTTTCCTGATTTTTTTTGTTTATTTACATCTTTGGATTTTTACCAAAATCGGGGTCAATTTTATATTCTTTATATTTACCTAGAAAAATCATAATATCTTAAATATCTATTTTACCCGCTGTATAACTCTGGTCAAAACGAGCTTGTCCTGATTTTATATAAAATCCTCTTATTTTTGTACAGCTTACATCGATAGCTTTCCATCAGTTGACGAAAAGCCACCACAAGAGTCTTCATCTGAGCTGTCGTTAAGTGCACTAGACAGTGAACAACACAATGGATCAACAGAGAAAAGCCAAAAGGACAATGAGGATGACGTGATGGTAAGCCCCACAAAAATATATCATGATCAATAATGTCTAGTATGCATATAGAAGTAATATGACTGACTGAAAATTGAATAACTGATGACGTAAATGGGATTGATGACTTAAAAAGAGAGAGGAGGACGTCAACTGATTGACACTGAGGAAGGCGTTGAAACAAAACCTTTGTGACTTAGTTTCCTTAGATATGTAGAATAAAAAAACAAGAATATTTGTTTGAAGATTGGGATCACTGCTTCTTGAAAAAAGCAGCACAAAAATGAAATATTTTTAACATTCATTCATTCATTCATTCATTCATTCATTCATTCATTCATTTTCTTTTCGGCTTAGTCCCTTTATTAATCTGGAGTCGCCACAGCGGAATGAACCGCCAACTTATCCAGCATATGTTTTACGCAGCGGATGCCCTTCCAGCTGCAACCCATCTCTGGGAAACATCCACACACACTCATTCACACACATACACTACTGACAATTTAGCTTACCCAATTCACCTATAGCGCATGTCTTTGGACTTGTGGGGGAAACTGAGCACCCGGAGGAAACCCGCACAAACACAGGGAGAACTATTTATGCCAAACTTCCTTCTGTCAGCAGGTAGGCATGTAGATGTCTTTAGAAGAGTCGAATCGTCAAAGTTTGAGAGGCCGCCACAGACACGCCCTTTGACGAAAACTCTAGATCTTCGCAATTTAACATCGCCAAGGCCTTTACATGACAATACCCAATTTTGGTGTTGATCTGATAAATTCTCTAGGAGGAGGAGTTCAAATACCACGCCTGGAAATGGCAAAAACTGCACTTTTTCGGCAGAGGAAGTTTAAAATATCCGACTTCCTGTTGGGTTTGAGATTTCGCTTCAAGAGACTTTTTTGTAGGTTTTGGCATGTTTGATGTGTGTGCCAATTTTCGTACATGTGCGAGAAACGTAGCTCGGGGGCTAGTCCGTCAAATGTGCATAGGTGGCGCTGTCGAGTCATTTTGCCACACCCACGTCCGAAACCTATAACAGACGTAAATTTTCGCCACTTCTGGGTCGTGTGCAAAGTTTGGTGAGTTTTCGAGCATGTTTAGACCCTCAAAATCGCGATTCATTCCGGAGAAGAATAAACAACACAATTCCAATAGGGCCTCGCTAAAGATCAGAGTTAGAGACTAGAACCACAAAACCGTCAAGATTTTTAGACTCTGCTGAAGTCTGGTAAAATGTTTTGACTAAAAAGAGTGCTTCTGTATTGTCTTGAAATTCAGTGCTACTTTTATTTATTTAATATAAACATGTGTGTGTAACTTCCTGTCTATTCAATCCCTTATAAAAAGCTAAAGGATCTTGAAGTTCAGCCTTTTCCCAGTGGCATTGCTGACCAACTGCTTTCAGAAGCCAAAGACAGTGTCTTCAGGTGAGTATTGTGCACAAATTTAGTGCTTTTCTGTTGGACAAATTAAGCTTGCGAACATATTTGCTTTAACTACTTGCCACTGGTTCATGTTAAGTCCTCATCTAATGGTCAACAACTGAAAGCGTTTAAAGATGTAGCGATTTACTAAAGTTTTACTCCTTATTTGTGTCATTTGTTTTGCTGTATTATTACAAAACAGCTTGAAATCGACAGACACACATTTTCAGCTCCATGAATTTTGACTATAACACTCGAGCATGCTTTTACCCACATGAAAACAATCCTATTCATTCATTTTCATTTTCATTTCGGCTTAGTCCCTTTATTAATCTGGGGTCGCCACAGTGGAATGAACCACCAACTTATCCAGCATATGTTTTACGCAGCGGATGCCCTTCCAGCTGCAACCCATCACTGGGAAACATCCACACACACCCATTCACTACGGACAATTTAGCTTACCCAATTCACCTGTACCGCATGTCTTTGGACTTGTGGGGGAAACCGGAGCACCCGGAGGAAACCCACGCCAACACGGGGAGAACATGCAAACTCCACACAGAAACGCCAACTGACCCAGCCGAGGTTCGAACCAGCGACCTTCTTGCTGTGAGGCAATCGTGCTACCCACTGCGCCACCGTGAGGCCCAAAACAATACTATAGTTAATTTATATCAAATACTATAGTGTTTTTCAACCATGCTAAAGTATAGTGCATTATACCGTATATATTATAGTGTTAATTACTATATGCTAATATATATTACAACACTTTCTCTATAAATGCCACAGCATACTGTAGTCTTCTTTAGTTTTACTACAGTAAACTGTGGTGTATTGTAGTATAATATACACTATAGTTGCAGAAAAATACTGTAATACTGTACTACTGTAATATATATGTGTGTGTGTATGTGTATGTGTGTGTGTGTGTGTGTGTG
>CAIGQW010055034.1:0-16418 GCA_903798125.1 Danio choprae | reverse complement strand
AGTGAGAGATGGAGATGATCACCAGCAGGTTCAGAAACACAGTCCATACTGACAGCAATGACACGAACAAATATGTGATATATCCATGTCTATAGCGTTTCCCTTTAACACATGATGAGTTGATGTCAGGAAAGCAGTATTGAGTCTCCTGATCCTCTGTCTCATAGGCCATGAGTGAGTCTCCTCCTGTTAGGAGTTTGTTCTGCTCTCCTTTCTGTCCTTTCATTTATACAGTGTCTGGATCAGACTGACCAACCCATCTACCGCCCACTCTGATGTAATGTAGAATTATTTTTTTCTTTCTAGAACAATTGCTTTGATAAACAATCAGTTTTTTTCAATCAGGATTCAGCTCAAAAGTGTTTAGTTTTTTTTCATGCTGTTATTTTCACTCAGGAACTCAGTGGAGGTGCTAGAATTTTATTCAAAATCATTTTCAATACAAAATATCTTTAAAGAAAGTTTAAGAGCTGAATAAAAGATACAGTAGCCTGTATACGTTACGTTGTAGTACATGAACGACCACTTCAGACTACCAAAGAATAATTTGTTCATTCAGAATGATTGAAAACTGTCAGCTAGCCCATTTCCACCTATTGGATAAATGTGTGTTGTAGTTTATATACTGCAGTGTATATTACACGATCATATATTAAATCCTAATAGACAAGTTTCCATGACAAATTTATGCTGTCAGTTTTTTCTAGAGCAGCTTTTACCATGGTATGGCTATTTTTCCATGAATTGCCAGATTCATCGCATGATAATAAGGTTTTCAAAAACTTTATTCCTATTAATTCTCATAAACTGACTTTAAAAAACAAAACACTTAACTGTTTGTACCATCTCCATCTCATAAATCATGTTCACTAAGAGATTAATTATTTTTACTGCATCACATTTTTGTTAATTTATTTATTAGTGTATGTGTCATTATTGATTACACCACACGGTCTGACATGACTGCAGCAAACTACAAAAACCCACCCGCACTGTGCTTGGCTAATCACATTGACCTCCGTCTGCAACCGTTGTTCAATTTAATCACACCTATTGTACTCGTATCGGAGTCAATGCATTATTATTGATATTGATTATTATTGATAGACGTTTGTGCATTAAGCAACCTTTAAATAGCAAGTCAAGCCTTGAGACCAGCCACATTTACAAGACTAAATTCTGTGCCTCATTGATAAAACATAATGTTACCTACAGTATGCACCCAAGCAAATAAATGCACAGATATTCCTACCAAACTCAAGAAAGTTAAACACATAACTACATTACATTAAATCAGTATCTAGAAGTACATTTATCTGTGTCTTTATGAGAAAAAAGAGAGAGCAAGAGCATTGGAAGCTGCACACCAGAGTAGAGCTCATTAATATTCACAACCATCCCAAATATGGTCAATGAAGAGCTTCTGATTCTATTCATAACTATTTTACAAACACAGTAGTGTTACAAATACTGGTCTGGGAATGTGGTGGTTAATATGTAGACGCGTCTGTCTACGAATTAATAGATAAAATACAGTTTATAGGAAGCTTGGTTTTCTGTGTCTGTTTTGAGGCTAACTCACATTCTTTAGGTCTATATATCTTGGGCTTGTATTGGGGTTTGCAAGAAAAACACACAATCTGCTCATTGGTTAGGGGTGGTGTGCATAGCATTTGGTAAATATTACAAATAACTCCATGTTTGATCTGTCTCAGGTCCTACTCAGGACCCTGAGTTAACGTTCTTATTTACATATTAGCGGAGTCACTGTTGCTAATTGGATCAACAGCAGGCAATCTTGAAATGCAAGACGTGCAAGTGCTAAGGAATGTATTTATTTTTTCTTTAAATGCTGTGTAGAGGTTATCTGGACACAGCCACTATGCACCTGTAAACAAGAAACCTTTGCCTGGCTTCTGAGTTGTTCTTGGTCTACTGGTTTGGAACTGACACTGATGAGCAGTGCTGCATGTGTAAGGTAAAGTTAATTTAACTAGACATGGTGTCTAAAATGTGCGTGGCACTTCAAAAGACGAAAGCATAATCGTCATGCATGTCTGTCTAGCATGCGTTCACATTGAAATACATTGGAAAGGTAGTGAATTGGAATGGAAAAATGCATAATAATGTGAACTAAATGAGCCCTCTGCATCTTGTCAGTTATATAAAATGTCATAACATGAGCCTTGTGACATTTGCAGACAGCTCCTCATGCTTTAATCGAATTGCTCTCACAGTACACGGATGCATGCCGCCCTCCAAAAAACCTGTTTGTGGTGGCCAAAGGAGGAAACAAATAAATAAATAAATAAATAAGGTTATATATATATGTATTACCTTTATTACCGGTTAAGGTCACAACGTGATTTTAATTATCTTCTTCCTCTGCAAATTGACAGCACAGTGTGACTAGTTAAGCTAACTTGACAGCTTAGTGGTGCTTATGTTAATTTTAGCTTATGGTAGGGACAATAAATGGACATGTGTCATACATTTTAGACTATAATGTGAAAGGAGACCAGAGAAAAGGCAGAGCCCAGAGAAAGTGCCAGAGGAAGCCAGATGAAGAGTCTGAGAGAAAAGAGAGAGAGTTACAATTAGAATGTTCTTGTATATCTTTCTTTTAAGCATGTGACCAAAACCCACATCTGAGACATTCAAACTGACCAATCAGCAGGTTAGATCTTCTCCCACTGTGACAACATTGCAAACTCCTGATATATACACATTTCAGCCTATAGGTTCTGATATTATTAGCACATCTGTGCCTGTGAGAATTCAAATAATTCATCCCCTCTAGTGTGATGACAGTCACATTTTGTAGCACAAAGTGTCTATTTGACTGGCAAAGTAAAATGTCCATGAAAAGTATCCAAATGTAGTATGGTTCTTTCATTTCAGAGTGCTCCACTTCAGCTGGCCCACACCACTTTAATGGCTCATTTTCACTGAGCAGTACGATACAGTACAGTATGCAAATGTTCCCACTGTCAGAAGTTGTGAATGGTACCAAAACAGCAGACCGTACCTTACCACTTTTTCAGTACTTAGCACAATATTATGACATTATTGCAATTAATTTTCTGTAAAAATATTTATAAAAGAGGATGCAGACTGAAGTATTTTCAGAGTTAAGATGTGTTTAACTGTCTTTTTAAACCAGGGGTAAAATAAAGCATAAACCAGAGGATTCAGACCTGAGTTAGCATACACAACCCATGTCATAACATTTATAGTTGTGGAAGAGTTAACTGTTAATGAACAGATATAGTAAGGAATCCAGCAAATCATATAAACAGACACAATGATTCCTAAAGTCAGAGCAGCTTTACTCTCAGATTTCCTCTTCACTGAACCCTCCGTTACACGTTTACCACCCTTCATCAGAGAGTTTATAACCTTCACTTGCTGATGAACTACATAGAAAATCCTCAAATATAAAGTGAAGATCAGGAAACAAGGAAAAATAAAACACATGAACAGATCAGTGAGTATCCAACTAAAACTCATCATGAGTGAACACTGTCCATAACACACATCTGTTCTGTGTGAAGTGTCAAAATATCCATTATTAATTACAAAGGTAATGTTATATGCTAAAAAGCAAACCCAGCTCAGACAGATACTCATTAATGTTTTAGAAATAGTTATTATCTGTGGGTACAGTAAAGGGTGACACACAGCCACATAACGATCAAGAGCAATTAAAACAAAATTACTAAGAGATGCTGAGAGAAGCACCGCAATATATATTGAATAGAGTCCACAGAAAGTGTCTCCAAAGTACCAACACATCTCAATCAGTCTGATGGCCTGTATGGGCATCACAATAAGTCCAACAAGCAGATCAGCCGCAGCCAGAGAGAGAATAATCATGTTGGTTGGAGTGTGAAGCTGCTTGAAGTGAGAGATGGAGATGATCACCAGCAGGTTCAGAAACACAGTCCATGCTGACAGCAATGACACAAACAAATATATGATGATATATCCATTACTTGAGTGTTTTTCTTTGACACATGATGAGTTGATGTCAGGAAAGCAGTATTGAGTCTCCTGATCCTCTGTCTCATAGGCCATGAGTGAGTCTCCTCCTGTTAGGAGTTTGTTCTGCTCTCCTTTCTGTCCTTACATTTATACAGTGCCATCTACCATGTACCGCCCACTCTGATGTAAAAAAAAAAAAACAAAAACCTGAGCAGTCCTCCAATCCTCTCAATCCTGATTAATTTTCTTGTATCTGTTTTAAACCTAAATAGTGCATATCTTTGTTTGTGTCAAGCTTATTCAATTCAATTCAAGTTTATTTATATAGCGCTTTTTACAATGTAGATTGTCAAAGCAGCTTAACATGTTCTAGTAAAGTCCAGATTTCAGAGTTCAGTTCAGTTAAGTTTCACCGCTTGAAAGTTCAAATACTGAAGAGCAAATCCACCGAAGCGCAGCTCCACAAGTCCCGATCCGAGCAGGCCAGTGGCAACAGTGGCGAGGAAAAAAACTTCACCAATTGACGAAGTAAAGGAAAAAAAAACCTCGAGAGAAACCAGGCTCTGTTGGGCACGATCATTTTTTTTTCTGGCCAAACTTCCTGTGTGGAGCTGCAGTCTAGGCGCCGGGGCTGGAGAAGCTTTACGTCCATCATGGAAGTTGCAGGTGTGGGTAGGGCACCCTGATTAGGGCACCCTGATTATTCACATCAGGGTATTTGATTATTTCTTAAGTTATGTATGTGTATAAATATGTTTTCGAGGTATACACTGATTCACTATCTGAATCAAATTATCATCAACAGTTCAGCTTTTGCAATAGACGACCTGTTGTCTGTTATATTTCAGCAACCAGTCATGGTGTTCACAGCAGGCAAATAATCAATGATAAGTTCTGCAATAAAGTATTCAAGATGTTAAAGCTGCAGCCTACATGTCACATTGTAAAGGTGAACAGATGATATCTACAGATATCAGCAATGGCTGGTTGACACATTTAAATAATCTTGTTAAATAGGTTAAAAGCTGTAATCTAGATGTCATGTTAAGAGCGCTTCAAAGAACATGTTTGCTTTAAGTGCGGTAATATTATGGGTGTCGTAGTCTAAAACTAAATGCATTATGGGTGATGTAGTCAACGAGAATACCCATCAGTGTGTTTACTACGCTGCTGCTAAAACACAAGGAAGAGCTCTTTCTATTTGTCAGCTCTTTCTCTTAAATTCTTAAATTCATGCTACCGGGGTGTCTTTGAATTGTGTCTCAGACAACGTTACGACTCATTAAATGACATACATTGGACCTCTGTGTCCATCTGATCACTAAGGTGAACAATAAACAGTCATACTGTTGCACTGCCGCAGAGGTTTCAACTGTAGACATACATTTTGTATATTCTCCAGTCTGTCTGGGTACATGTTGCAAGTCCCATACAAGCACCTACACAAATTCTCTAGTTCAAGTCCAGCAATGCTAATCTACATGGACAAAATAGCGAATAGAATGAGAACACATAGTTTTATGCCATTAAATCAAACTCCCTGCAAAGGGTCAAATAAATTCACAGTTCTAACAATTCTTTGGTACTCAGTTATATGATTATCACGTACATGCTTTGAGAATTGAGTGAAATATTTTTATGAAGTAATTTTAAGCAATGCTACAGGACCATTTAACTATTTTTCATCATAGAATAAATGAGGGCATAGTTATGTTTATTGTAGTAATGGTGTTATAAATGTGCTTGTGACATTAACAGCCCAGACACAGCAAACACATAGCTTACAAATGTTTGTTTGGTTAACTGTTTAAAGTGAATTATTAATCTACTGTTAACAGGCAGTGTCTTTCATGCTTTAATGCATTGTAGGTTTTGAAGCTTTTTTTATGTTTCATTTGAACTTTTGTTTCATACATCTTTTGTTGCAGTGAAACTAACTTGTGTAAAGATGGTATTTTTAACTACAGCGGTTCAAACTGTAGTTTTGACGAATGACTAAATTTATCAGTATGATGTTGAAAAGCTGTACATTTCTAGTCAAACCATCCTTCTGCAATCTTATACCAAAAACGGAAATAAGGGCACTATTAATAGCTAAAAATGTGGGAGAGCGTCGCTGTTATGTTTTTGTATTGTACAGCAATTAAGTGTTGACGTTAAATCAAAAGTAATTCACAAATACTTGAATGAAATGATTTAATGACAATAATTCTCTATTGTTACAACTGAATTAGTTACAAATAACTGTGTAGACCTTTTTCTTAGAACACAAAATGACCCATTATGCTTTGCATGTATGCGAATGGAGGATACTTCGAACTTCCAGTCGGCAGCTTGAGTATAAACAAGTCACATTTGGACAGCTTTTAAACGATAGTTTTAATTATTTTACTTGCTTTTAACGTCTTTGAACTAATACTGCTGTCGATCAGCGCCACCTCCTGGACTGATCATTTAAAAAATGCCATCTAATAGGATGGAAAACAACTTCTGCGAGGCCTTTTTCCCTCGTTGTCAGACGGCATCTTGTGCCGTTTATGGAGCCTCGTCATCGCTAAAGTGATCATTTTCTCTTCTTTTCAAATATATAACCGACTCAAACAAATGTAATTCACCAAAATGTTTGACACACACACGTACTGTCCCACTAACACATTGATTGAATAAGTGTCACACAGTCAAATGGCATTTTGAAATGACAGAAAACGACATACCGTGGTAAATACTACACAACACAAACTAACTAAATAAAACATAAATGGCTCCCGATTAGAAACAACATGCAAATCAGCCAGCAGACTATCAGTAACATTATTTTATTGGTCATTTTTGGAAATTGCGTGGCTTACATATCTGCTAGTTTCATGGCAGTAATATAGTTTGCTCTTTATAATGCAGTGAGGCATTGTTTTCGTGTGTGTGTGCATTGAAGAGCTGCTGAGTGCAGTATAACAGCTGACAGGTCGGGAACACTGACGCTGTATTTCAGCATCTGATCTGACGGCAGACACTGAATTAGGAGAACGTTTGAACCGCATCTGACAGAAGTATAATGGCTTTAACACACATCTTTCAAAATCAAAGTTGTGGATCACAAAAACACTCCATAAGCCACTCAAAACTGTATTGACAACCATTTTCGGATCAAGATTTACCAGTTGTAAACGCTGTAAACGGAAGTTCTAAGCATCCTACCGGAAGACGCTGGTCGATATGGCACCCTCCATGCAGCAATGAAGAAAAAGGTCTATAAAAGTATAAAACATGAAATGATAAACAAACATATGATAATAATTGTATCCAGCTTAAATGTAGAATAAAGTTACCTGAGAGAGAGAGAGAAAGCGGGAAAGAGACAGAGGGAGGAAGAGAGAGACAAAGACCTCAAAGAGAGTCTGATAGCAGTAGAGTCAGAGAAGATAGACTCAGGAGCAGGAGCAGGAAAAGAGACCAGAGCAAGGTTTACCACCTATTTTGTATCTTCCTTGACCATGTGACCAAAGCCCAAGAACTGAGACATACAACTGACCAATCAACATCTGAGCACATCGTAAAACCCCTAAAGTCCACACACCAGTCCCTGATCTTATCAGTATCTGCCTTTGGAATCTGTATGAACCTTTTTGGTGAAAAAGACCATATAAACGAATGCATATGATAATTTGCCTTCCTACACCTGTTTTAGTAGCCAATTAAAAACAAATCTATGACATTTTAAATCTTCTGAGGCATATAATAGGTTGTTGTGATGCCTTGTTCAGACTTCATTATAAACAATTATAATCTTTCAGATCATCTCACTATAAAAATCTTTAATTATCAAAACTCTGTTCTCTCACACCAAATGGACACTTTAATCTTTTTATACAGCTTTACTCTGGATTTATGTGGATTTGCATAAAAAAAGTTTTCAGGATTTGTCTTTTTGTGTTTAGTGGTTTCCGGCTTTTCTCTTAATGAATCAAACTTAGTCTGGAGGTTATGAATATCAGAAGAATATACTTTACTGGAATATTTTCCAACAAAGCAGAGAAAGCCTGGAGCAAACCCATCTCAGTCTCTCCCCAGGACAAATCCGATGTCCCTCAAATTTACTGCATCCTTTATCGTTGCTTCCTCCCACCTTTGTGTTTTCACAGCTGGTTCCTGGGTCAACAGGCCTCTCCCATCTCCTACTCCTTTACGAGCCCAATTTAAAGTCCCCTCTTCTTGTTGGCCCTTATAATGTACAGATCTAATGTATTCATCACTATTTTACCACATATAGTTAAAATTTGGCAATCATTACTAGTGTTTGTTTTCAAGCATCTAAACAGGACCCTCCTACACCATACAGTATGTGTCTTTTCAAACATATATGACAGTTTCAACAAATGTTGTATACATTTCATGCTTTTCTGACACAGATGGTTCTCATTGTATCCCCATGTCCTCTCTCATGCTCTTTTATGACCCCTTCGGCCTAACCTATCGCCTATTTTCAAAGACATAAAATGGCAGATTCATATGGCCCTCCACTCACACAATTAACTGTGTCTTTACATAAGTTTAGAAAATAAAAATCTTCTTTAGTGTTCTGTGGTTTTGGAACCATATGAATGCGAAGACGGACTTTCCTGAAATAGTAATTGGTTTTAAGTAGTTTAGCTGTCACTCTTGGTCAGGAGAAATATCTGCCTATGGATTTGTTTTCTGTCAAAAACGCACATAAGAGCCTGGCCACTTTTTCAATTTAATATTAAATGAGAAAATAGATATCATTTATTGCAGTACTGTACTATGTGCTTTTAAAATGTCAGTGTTGGGAACAGTAGGCCTCTCTCCAGGCAGTCACATGGGTTGGTCTGTCTTTGTTTACTCAATGAAAACATCAATGATGTAATAACTCTGAGGACCAATTATAACTTTTGATTTGTTTTCTGTTATTTTTAAAGATGATTCTCTACTGAAACGTTAATTAAAAGTGTGAAATACTGTCTGTGTTTTTGTGTGTGTGCTGTAAAAAATAGGAGATAAACGTGGAGTCAGACAGGGTTGTCTTTTGAGCCCAAATTCATTTAAAATCTATATAAATAAAATAGCTAACGAATGAAACACCTCGACTGCCCCTGGCCTGACCCTGACTGAATCTGAGATTAAATGTGTCCTCTTCGCTGAAGTTTTAGTCGATCTGTCTAGAACTACAGAAGGAATTCAGCAGCTCCTTGACATTGTGGACTCTTTCAGCCAAACATGGGCTGTTAAAATCGACACACAAAAACTAAAATAATGCTCTTTCAAAACAGTTCCAGGTGTAAGGAAAAGAAATACACTTTCAGAATAGGCGAGCAAGTCTCCAACACACCCATAATCCATATACCTATCTGGGTCTTAAAATAAGCTAAACCGGAAACTTTAATTAGGTTGTAAATGATTTAAAGGCAAAAAAAAAAGTAAGCGTTTTTAAAAAAAAATTATATTTATGTAAATATATTTTAATAAATAAAAAAAAACGCTATTTGTCTTCTTTTTTTCACTGTCTTGTTATTGTTGTGTATTTTCACATGAATGTAGGATACCTGTGAAACTAAACTGAACTCTGGTAGTCATCGCTTTAATAAACTGCCAAAAATCTTTGAGTGGCCCTGGGGCTCAATTCTTGGTCGACTTCTGTCAGTGGGAAAATGTGGCCTAATGGTCAGAGAGCTGGACTTGTAACCCAAGTCCCTTTAATTTGATAAGAACATTTCAGGACACATCAGAATCAGAATGGGTTTTATTGCCAAGTGTGCTTACACACACACACACAAGGATTTTGTTTTGGCTACAGAAGCTTCCAGTGTACATACAGTGACCAGTGACAACACGAAATAAATATGAGAAAGACGACAAACATTAAACAGAGAGGCAATCAGTCAAAAAGCTCTGGATGATGAATTGTATGTACAGATTTGTTATAAATATACAAGTTATAAGGTGATGTGTACAACTGTGTAGAGAAAGTATTGTTTTGTAAATTGTTATAAGGTGCTGTGTACGAGTGCGTATGAGAAAGTATTGCACGTTTATTTCACAGCAAGGGAATATTTAACTGTTCATGAGAAAGATGGCCTGAGGAAAGAAACTTTTCCTGTGTCTGGCTGTTTTTGCGCTTGGTACTCTGTAGCGCCGAGGCAGGTTGAACTTCCTCAGCTGACGAAGGAAGTACAGTCTCTGCTGGGCTTTCTTCACAATAGAGTCTATGTGAATATCCCACTTCAGATTCTGAGGGATGGTGGTGCCCAGGAACCTGAATGACTCTACTGCAGCCACAGTGCTGTTCATGATGGTGAGAGGGGGGAGTGCAGACCAATCTCCTTTGTCAGTGTGTTTCTGGCCTGATTGTACAAGACCCTGTCCCCACTCCTGTAGGCATCTTCTTTGGCCTGACGAAGCCGTCTAAGTTTTGGTGTGAACCATGGTTTATCATTGTTAAGTAAGTCCTGGTAGGGATGCATAACTCCTCACAGAAACTGATGTATGTTGTTACAGTCTCTGTGAGCTCGTCCAAGTCGGTGGCAGCAGCTTCAAAAACACATTCAATACATCAGTACATTCAAAAAAGGGCTTGTAAGTCCTGCTCTGTGTCGTTGGTCCATTTCTTAACAGTCCTTAATACTGGCTTAGTAGTTAAGTTTTTGGCTGTAAGTTGGTAGAAGATGAACCAGGCAGTGGTCAGAGAGTCCTAGAGCTGCTCTGGCGATGGATGCATCCTTTATTGTTGTATAACAATGGTCCAAAATATTATTGTCTCTTGTGGGGCATGTAATATGCTGTTTAAATTTAGGCAGCTCATGTGAGTTTAGACTGATTAAAGTCACAGAGAATGATAGAAACCGAGTCCGGGTGTTGTTGTTCTGTGTCTGTGATCAGATCAGCCAGCTGTTGCAGTGCAGTACTCACGTGTGCTTGTGGTGGAATATAAACACCGATGAGAATGCACGAGGAAAACTCTCGCGGCGAGTAGAATGGCTTACAGTTAATGAAAAGCACTTCCACATCAGGACAGCACACCTTCTTTAACACAGTTACATCTGTACACCACCTTCTGTTGATGTAAAAGCATATTCCACCGCCGCGTGTTTTGCCCATTGACGCCGTATTGCGATCCGCTCTGAACAGCTGAAAGTCCGGTATGTAAAGCGTGCTGTCCGGAATGGCTTCATTCAGCCAGGTTTTCGTGAAACACAGAGCAGCAGAGTTGGTAAAGTCCTTGTTATTGCGTGCGAGCAGAAGTAGTTTGTAGTTTTATTAGGAAGAGTGCGAACATTCGCCAGATGGATGCTAGGCAGCGCCGTCCTAAAGCCGTGCTGTCTGAGCCTGACGAGCACGCCGGCTCGCTTCCCACACCTCCGCGTCTTGTAGCATTTCCACAGTGCAGCTACTCCGCCGACAACAATGTTCAGCAAAACGCCAGAAAAATAAAAAACCGTTTGGAGATTAAATGGTGTGCACTGCCGAATGTTCAGCAGTTTGTCCCTGGTGTAACTGATCGCGTATGACAAACATAAAACAGGACAAACTAACACAAACGGTACAATAGCTGAAGAGCTCCACACAGAGGCAGCCGTCCGTGGTGCCATCTTATGACGTATACTGTGCCATTTAGATGAATTAGACGTAATTAATACTGTGTCATTTAGAATTAGTTATTTATTAAGTTTGTTATTTTGAATGAACATTTATTTGTGTGGATTGTGTGAACCCTTCACCTGACCACCTAAATAGGACATTAGATAAGATTAGGTCATTAAAATTGCCAAATCGTCTAATGGCAGTCACATATTACATAGTCAAGTCAAGTGTGTGCAGTTTATGTTTGCTTATCGAGTCATTCTCTTGATGCTGTATATTGGGGAAGCATAAAACCCAGCTGTACAGTGATGCGCGGATCTCTGTTATATCCATGTGCAGCAGTTTATCCGTGGGTCAGGTAATGAAAATGACATTGTTTAATTGCGAGTGGGCCGTGGGTGGATAAGATTGATTATTAATTATGCAAACATTAGCTACTTAATCTAAAATATGAATGTGTTTGAAGCATTTTTTTTATTTGACAGACTGGCACAAATATACACACGTATATGCGTCCAGGCTCGTAGGGACAGACACTGGGGTTAGTAATATTTAACGTCACTGAATCTGCCAGGGTACTGGAGAGGAGGATCCGGCCGATGGTTGAACCTAGGATTCAGGAGGAACAATGCGGTTTTCGTCCGGGCCGTGGTACACTGGACCAGCTCTATACCCTCACCAGGGTGCTCGAGGGTTCGTGGGAGTATGCCCAACCAGTCTACATGTGTTTTGTGGACTTGGAGAAGGCATTCGACCGTGTCCCTCGTGGTGTTCTGTGGAGGGTGCTCTGGGAGTATGGGGTCAGAGGCGCTCTGTTAAGGGCTGTGTCGTCCCTGTACGAACAGAGCAGGAGTTTGGTTCGCATTGCCGGCAATAAGTCAGACTTGTTTTCAGTGCATGTTGGACTCCGGCAGGGCTGCCCTTTGTCACCAGTTCTGTTCATAATTTTTATGGACAGAATTGCAAAGCGCAGCCTTGGGCTGGAGGGGGTCCGGTTCGGGGACCACAGGATTTCATCTCTGTTATTCGCAGACGATGTGATTGTTGGCTTCATCGAACATGGATCTTCAGCATGCACTGGAGCAGTTTGCTGCCGAGTGTGACGCGGCTGGGATGAGAATCAGCACCTCCAAGTCCGAGGCCATGGTGCTCCACCGGAAAAAGGTGGTTTGCCATCTCCAGGTTGGAGGAAAGTCCTTACCCCAGGTGGAGGAGTTCAAGTATCTTGGGGTTTTGTTCACGAGTGAGGGAAGGATGGAACGTCAGATTGACAGGCGGATTGGTGCAGCGGCAGCAGTAATGCGGTCGATGTACCAGTCCGTTGTGGTAAAGAAGGAGCTGAGCCGAAAGGCAAAGCTCTCAATTTACCGGTCAATCTACGTTCCTACTCTCACCTATGGTCATGAGCTTTGGGTCATGACCGAAAGGACAAGATCTCGGATACAGGCGGCCGAAATGAGTTTCCTTCGCAGGGTGGCAGGGCGCACCCTTATAGATAGGGTGAGGAGCTCTGTCACCCGGGAGGAGCTCGGAGTAGAGCCGCTGCTCCTCCACATCGAGAGAAGTCAGCTGAGGTGGCTCGGGCATCTGTTTCGGATGCCTCCTGGACGCCTACCTAGGGAGGTGTTCCAGGCATGTCCCACCGGGAAGAGGCCTCGGGGAAGACCCAGGACACGCTGGAGAGACTATGTCTCTCGGCTGGCCTGGGAACGCCTCGGGATCCCCCCGGAGGAGCTGGAGGAAGTGTCTGGGGAGAGGGAAGTCTGGGGTTCTCTCCTAAGACTGCTACCCCCGCGACCCGGCCCCGGATAAGCGGTTAAAAATGAATGAATGAATCTGTTCAATTTTAAATCATGTTTAAAATAAAGAAATCGTTTAAAGAAGCAGATTTAGGTGACATTTGAGCTGATCTGTACATCTGGACATTAAAAAAACATCAGCACTAGTTTGAACAGAGCTGAAGCAGTAGCCATGAGCAAGTGAAACTGCAATTAGGACCATTTAACCCTTCATCTGTGCCCTCTCATGCATGCACACATGCACCAGTTGTGTGTAAGTCTGAGATGGCGCTGTTGTATATTAGTCATTACATTTAATCTTTAAATGATGTTATAAAATAATCAATTGTTGCTTCTCTTTACAATCTTACTTGCCTTTTATTGGCTGAGGATGGTTGCATTTACACATCGCGCATCAAGTGACAATTTCTCAATTAAGCAAACATCTCACTATTTTAAGGTTAACGATTATTTAATTGATTAATCTTTAATTTATATGATGATTGATCATGGGAATTTGTGGAAATTGACATCTCTAGGTCCTAAACAAAAAGACAGTAACCAGCTCTCCCAGTACAACAGTCTCCATGCACTTCGTTTTCACTTTCCAGCTTGTGCTGAGATAAGGTGTGGTCAGGCTCATGTAGGACATCAGGTTTATGCTTGACCACATATCAGTTATCACTGAGAAATGATCAACATCTTTCAATTCAAATCTAATTCCAACTGTTTATGTTATGCTTTTGTCTTTTGTGTTCTGTCTGTGTGCGTTTTATTAGTTAAACACATCTTACCTAATAACTTACTGAAGCAAGCTCAAATACACTGTCATGCTGTTTGCAAATGTCTTTAATCTTTTAAAAAAACATTTAAATCAGCATTACTGTAACAAAGTTCATATATTAGTTTAAGAAACTGGAACCACTGAATGATAAACAGAAGCAAAGTGTAATATTAAAATAAACAGAGAAAAAATACAAAGAACAGAATGAAAACAAGAAGCAGCCCTTCATAAACAGCTGCAGCATAAATATAAGCAGAACAGCATCATAAAGTGTCTGAGGCCTGCTCCTCTCGTCCCTCACTGTCATCAGCTCTCCTTTCCTTCTGGAGCTCTTCAGTTGGGCTGGAGACAGGTGTGCTGCACAGGTGATGGTCTTTATCACTGACCTCATTCTGCTCACACCACTCTCTGACAAGCAACTCATCACAAACACTTACAAGATCAAAAAAACGACATATTTTTGACGGGGTATACTGTAAAGCACTGATAAGCAGGTCTGGTGTGGCTGTAGGGAGAATTACACCTTTGCATTCATGGGTGGTGGTAGAGTTTTATTTCAACACTTCATCATTCATTCTTGGGATGCAGAAAGAGCAAGTGTCAATTTCATTATAAATAAACAGGCAGCAATGTTTGTTGCTTACAATCCCACAGTTTATGTGAGTTAGGAATATAATTATATGACATATAGAAATATTTAGTACACAACACCACATAAACCCCCTATACCCACACAGATATGAATGTGCACTACATATTGCTGTCAGTCACATATCTTTCTTTTTGTATTTGCAGCAGTTCATCTTAAGTTACTTGAGCATCATTTTATGTGTTTATACTTTACTATGTGCAATATAACATGAGAAGTGAAAATTACAAATAGAAATTAAAGACTGTCATATCTGCCTACGTTTGTAAAAATCCATCTATTAGCCCAATGATGAAACTAACAGCATGGTCGAAGGTTGAATGCATGTAAGCCTTTTCTAGTGCTTCTGAAAAGAGTTCTGTTATTTATTAGAATTTATTCATATTTGTTATTTGCTCTGGGGGGGAGCATCTGGCAAAGATTTCATCAAAGCCGAAAACCAGATCAACATATACAAGTGAAATTGTGAAGTATTACAGTGAAATTGAGACCATTTTACCAATCACACAGAGACGGTTTGATATTATGGCCTTACAAAAACTTTAAGCAATTCTAATTAATGCTCTGTAAAAATATTGATCAGTGAGGATTCAGGCAGAACTATTTTCAGGGTCAAAATGAGTTCAGATGTCTTTTTAAACCAGCGGTAAAATAAAGCATAAACCAGAGGATTTAGACCTGAGTTAGCATGCAAGGTCCACATCAAAACATTTAGAGTTGTGGAAGAGTTTACAGTTAGAGAACAGATATAGTATGGGATATAACAAAGCAGATAAACTGACACAATGATTCCTAAAGTCAGAGCAGCTTTACTCTCAGATTTCCTCTTCACTGAACCCTCCGTTACACATTTACCACCCTTCATCAGAGAGTTTATAACCTTCACTTGCTGATGAACTACATAGAAAATCCTCAAATATAACATCAGGATCAGGCTACAAGGAAAAATTAAAGAAATGCACAAATCAATGATTGTCCAACTAAAATGTATTATGAATAAACACTGTCCATAACACACATCTGTTCTGTGTGAAGTGACAATATATCCATTATTAATTACAAGGACAGCGTTATAAACTAATATGCAAACCCAGCTTAGACAGATACTCATTAATGTTTTAGTGATGGTTATTTTCTGTGGGTACAGTAAAGGGTGACACACAGCCACATAACGATCAACAGCAATTAAAACTAAATTACTAAGAGATGCTGAGAGAAGTAATGAAATAAATAATAAATAGAATCCACAGAAATTGTCTGCAAAATACCAACACGTCATGACTTACCTACTAATTTTCCTTTTAATTGTATTTTAATTAAATGTTCTCTTCATTATATAAAAATGGAGGCTTGAAATAAATTTAATGATAGCCAAGCCGGGACCTTAAAGTCATAGTTCGGGATTAGTTTGGGTGGGGTTTGTTAATAGGGTAAAATGTTGATTCTTTACAGTGTTGTATTCTGTATTCCATTCTGAAACTAGTTTGAGAATCAATAAAATTGTTAATCACTAATACTGCACACCACAGCAGAGTCCTCCGAGAACCTCTGCAGATGGCAGGACTGTGACCAGTGTCTGAAACCTAAAGTGTAGACTGAACAGCAAAGGAGACAGGACTGCCCCCTGAGG
>CAIGQW010055033.1:3450326-3463751 GCA_903798125.1 Danio choprae | reverse complement strand
CTGCGCGTTCTGAACCGCTGCCTTCACAAGCTGCCGTTCAGAATGCTCACGCAGAGGTGCATCCTCCGATGCGTCCGTCCTTGGGATTGGTTTGCAGCGATAGACCTGAAGGACGCGTATTTTCATGTCTCCATTCTTCCACGCCACCGTCAATCTGCGGTTTGCATTCGAGGGTCAAGCTTGGCAGTACAAGGTCCTCCCTGTCTCCGCGGGTTTTCACCAAACTCGCGGAGGGTGCCCTAGTGCCCCTTCGGCTCGCGGGCATCCGCATACTCAATTATCTCGACGACTGGCTGATTGTAGCTCACTCGCGGGATCAATTGATTATGCACAGGGACACGGTGCTCAGGCACCTCGACCAGTTGGGGTTTCAGGTCAACCGAGAAAAGAGCAAGTTCGCCCCTGTGCAGAGCATCTCTTTTCTCGAGCTGGACTCGATCACCATGACGGCGCGCCTCTCCCGAGAGCGCGCCGGGCTGATGCTGACCTGTTTAAAGGAGTCGACAGGAGAACCGTGGTCCCACTGAAATTATTTCAGAGGCTCCTGGGGCATATGGCTTCCGCAGCCGCCATCACGCCGCTCGGATTGCTCCATATGAGACCGCTTCAGCATTGGCTTCACGATCGGGTCCCCAGACGAGCATGGCACGCGGGCACACACCGGGTGACTGTCACTCCGCTGTGTCGCCGCACCCTCAGTCCATGGACGGACCCTGCGTTTCTACAGGCCGGTGTGCCTCTAGAACAAGTGTCCAGGCACGTCGTTGTGACGACAGATGCCTCCAGCACGGGCTGGGGGGCCATGTGTTGCGGGCATGCAGCTGCGGGTCTGTGGAAAGGATCCCGGATGCATTGGCATATCAACTGCCTGGAGCTGTTGGCAGTGTATCTCGCTCTGCGCCGTTTTTTTCCGGTTTTAGAGCGGAAACACGTACTGGTCAGGACGGACAGTACGGCGACGGTAGCGTATATCAACCGTATGGGGGGTATCCGCTCCCGCCGCATGTCTCAGCTCGCTCGCCGTCTGCTCCTTTGGAGTCACACGCAGCTGAAATCGCTGCGTGCCATTCATATCCCCGGCGAGCTCAACCGTGCAGCCGATGCGCTCTCACGGCAGCTTCCGCTGAAGGGAGAATGGAGGCTCCACCCCGAGTCTGTCCAGCTGATATGGGCGCGCTTCGGAGAAGCCCAGGTCGACCTGTTTGCTTCCTCCGAGACCACCCACTGCCAGTGGTTTTATTCCCTGACCGAGGCTTCTCTCGGCACGGATGCACTGGCTCACAGCTGGCCTCGGGGCATGCGCAAATATGCGTTTCCCCCAGTGAGCCTACTAGCGCAGTTACTGTGCAAGCTCAGGGAGGACGAGGAGCGGGTTTTGCTTGTTGCGCCTCTTTGGCCCAACCGAACCTGGATTTCAGAACTCTCTCTCCTCGCGACAGCCCCTCCCTGGCGAGTCCCCTTGAGAGAAGACCTTCTCTCTCAAGGACGGGGCACCATCTGGCACCCGCGCCCAGATCTCTGGAACCTCCACGTGTGGTCCATAGACGGAGCGCGGAAGACTTAGGTGACCTACCGGCTGCGGTGATTAACACCATCACTCAGGCTAGAGCACCCTCTAAGAGACCCCCGAACTTGTCAGATCAGCGTTGTGCTTTCTTTCCTTCAGGATAGATTGGAGCAGAGGCTGTCGCCCTCCACACTGAAGGTTTATGTCGCCGCCATCTCCGCTCATCATGACGCGGTGGATGGCGGCGCCATGGGAAAGCATAACCTCGTCACCCGGTTCCTTAGAGGCGCGAGGCGATTAAATCCACCCCGCCCCCCCTCTCATGCCCTCTTGGGACCTCTCCATAGTGCTTACGAGCCTATGCGGAGCTCCGTTCGAACCACTCGATTCAGTATCCTTGAGATTTCTGTCCTTGAAGACAGCTCTGCTGGTCGCGTTGGCATCGATTAAGAGGGTCGGGGACCTGGAGGCATTTTCGGTCAGTGATTCGTGCCTGGAATTCGGACCGGACTTCTCTCACGTTATCCTGAGACCCCGGCCTGGATATGTGCCCAAGGTTCCTACCACACCGTTTAAAAACCAGGTGGTGAACCTGCAAGCGCTGCCTTCGGAGGAGGCAGACCCAGCCCTTTCAATGCTGTGTCCGGTTCGCGCTCTGCGTATTTATGTGGACCGCACTCAGAGCTTTAGATCCTCTGAGCAGCTCTTTGTCTGTTACGGTGGTCGGCAGAAGGGAAGTGCCGTATCCAAGCAGAGGTTGGCCCACTGGATAGTGGATGCCATCTCCTTCGCTTATTCAAGCCAGGGCGAGCCGTGTCCCCCAGGAGTGAGAGCGCACTCCACTAGGAGCATCGCTTCATCTTGGGCGTTAGCGCGCGGCGCCTCTCTGACAGATATCTGTAGAGCTGCGGGCTGGGCGACACCTAATACATTTGCGAGATTTTATAATCTCCGAGTGGAGCCCATTTCCTCACGTGTGCTGGCTAACCCTGGTGAATGAGGAAATTCGGTGGGTGTTGTAACACGCTTGCGGCGCCTTTCTCTCTAACACAGAGATACGTGCACATTTTTACTCTGATCAGTTCAGTTCCCCATTTGGCGAACCCTACAGAGTTCCTCCGAGGCCCCCAGCATCTGACTCAGCGGAGGAGTCAGGTGCCTGGCCCACTACGTTGTTGGCATGCACGCTTGGTCAGCCCGCGTTCTGGGTATAGGTGCCCACTATGTGCGATCCCCACTGGCAATCCCATACGCTTCACTCAGCCACGGTATAGTTCCCTCCTCTGGGCGGGCCCGTGTCTTCCCTCCCCGCTAACCATCTTCGTATGTGTACTCCCCCTTTTTAGGGTTAGTCCATATGTCTTATTGCCACCAGGTCTCCCCATTGGGCAGCAGGTGGCCTCCGCAGCGTCCTCCCTATCGGGACTGCACGCTTTCCCAACGTACTGTCGTATCTTAAATTCCTAGAACTTAACTAGGTGTATTTTTGCGACTCCCCGAAAAATATAACTAAACCTTATCAGGTAAGTAGGTGAGTAAGGGCCAGGGGACACGTTGGAGGGCTGCGTCTATGGTGATGATGGTGCGCGCACGCTTATGCTTGGCAAACCTCTCACCAATGACGTGGTAAGGTTCAGTCGCTGTGGCGTTTTCCATACATTTCCCCATAGTGGAAGTGTCCACATAGCATTGTAGTTCCCCTCCCGCTGGGGAACGAAACGGTTACTCAAGAAATGCTATGTTCCTTCGCCACAGCGATTGCGCCTTAGCTGACAGCTGTAGTTCGGCTTCTTCGGCTAGAAAAGGTATGGTGTCACGGCAGAGCTGGCATCTTATAGACAGACTGATTGTGATTGCTGCCAGCTGTGCGCGCTGACACTGCCAATTCATTGGCATTTCATTGGCCCGTTTTATTACTCTTCAGATGATTGGCTTTCTGATGAAATCCCCATAGTGGAAGTGTCCACATAGCATTTCCGTTCCCCCCCCTCGGGGAACGAGGGTTACTTTAGTAACCGTTTCGTTACGCAATATGCTATCCATCTCAGATGCAGAAAAGCTAGTTCACGCTTTTATGACTTCTAGGCTGGATTACTGTAATGCTCTGTTCGCTGGTTGCCCAGCATCCTCTATTAATAAACTTCAGCTAGTACAAAATGCAGCTGCCAGAGTTCTTACCAGGTCTAGAAAATATGATCATATCACCCCAATTTTATCCTCCTTACACTGGCTGCCTGTTAAGTTCCGTATTGATTACAAAATATTGCTTCTTACCTATAAAGCTTTAAATAATTGAGCTCCGTTTTATCTAACTAACCTTCTGTCTCGCTACAAACCAACCCGCTCTTTAAGATCTCAAAACTCAGGACGTCTAGTAGTACCTAGAATAGCGAAGTCGAGTAAAGGAGGACGAGCCTTCTCATTTATGACTCCTAAATTCTGGAATAGCCTTCCTGATAATGTCCAAGGCTCAGACACACTCTCTCAATTTAAAACTAGACTAAAGACCTATATTTTTAGTAAAGCATACACTCAATGCATTGCATAACAGTATGATGCATGAGTGTGCTCCACACAGGTGAGCTGGCTTGACAACCACCTGTAGAACACACTCCTCCTGTCTTAATGCACCAGACATTGTGTTAGAAAATCTCATATGCGCTCTCTGGCGCCTAGGCTTGCTCGGATCGGGACTTGTGGAACAGTGTGAAATTGAACTTTAGAACTGTGAAATAATGCAAACCAACATATACTGTATCAGTGATTCAGCATGTACATTTATTAATGTTAAAAAGGTTTAATATGTATTAATTAATTATAAACCTTACCATTTCATGAGTGAGTGCATATTCTGTGCTTCTGAATGGCTGATATTTAAATTTCTGTTATGTTTCGTCTGGTGCAAACAGCCAAATTGCTTATTACTGCAAATCTCATCACATAGCGTATTGTTAGGACATGCGGTTACAATGTAACCTGCTCACCTAATGTTTACGTTCGTACTATTTATATTACTTGCTAATTAATAACCTCATGTGGAACTCTGAATCTGCATCTCATTTTGGAGTTTGCTAATGTCCACCGGAGGTCGCATTTCGGTCACGTGCGCGTGCTTTGAGAGCCTTTCTGAATGAAATACGCTGTTTTCCACCAAGGCAAAAAACCTAAAATCTTATTGGCTAGGTAACAGACATATGTAAAGCAGAAAAACTGACTTTAGCATTGTTTTTCAAATAAACAAGAATGTTCACTTGGCATGTTTCCTAAATATCTGCAAACATAATATGGTATTTTTATGCTTTAGATAAGTCAAAAACTTACATACAGCACCTTTAACCTTAGCTTTGCCTAAAGCTTCTTTCCTGACTTTTTAAATAGTTCAACATCAAACAGGAACATCGAACATCTGAACCACTTTATGAATCTCATAGATGTGGACATATTTCTTCCTACAGTGCATTCTGGGAGCCTTGGGTAAGTTTAGTTTGATTCTCCAAGCATGCAACCAAAATTCTCACCATTGTTGAGATTCATACTCTGATTCTCGATGTCTGTGCCACTTCATTAATTTCATTCTGTGCCACTTCATTAATCTTTTAAAGCATACTTGTAAACAGAACTACTTTAGCCAACACTTCAATTTAAATACCAGATCATAATCTTACGCTATTGCTTAATTTACAGTAATATTGCTTAATTTATACAGCAATATTAGTGATTTAAACAATTTGATTATTTAACCTGACAATATTTTTTCTCCTTTTTCTTAATGTTATTCAGAATATCTTTTGTTAAGATAAAAAAAAAAACAAGTGAAGGGTGGGTAAATTATGACAATTTTCATTTTTGTGTGAACTACCCTTTAATATTTTCTTTCTATACAATACAATATATATATATATATATATATACATTTGTAAATATAGTTTGGACACAGAAATTAACATCTTGACTCATTTACAACCACAAAAAACACTTATGAACTAAATAACTGCTGATAAAGAATGTCACCTCACAGCAAGAAGGTCGCTGGTTCGAGCCTCGGCTGGGTCAGTTGGCATTTCTGTGTGGAGTTTGCATGTTCTCCCCGTGTTCGCGTGGGTTTCCTCTGGGTGCTCCGGTTTCCCCCACAAGTCCAAAGACATGCAGTAAAAGTGAATTGGGTAAGCTAAATTGTCCATAGTGTATGTGTGTGAGTGTGTATGGATGTTTCCCAGTGATGGGTTGCAGCTGGAAGGGCATCCGCTGCGTAAAACATATGCTGGATAACTTGGCGGTTCATTCCGCTGTGGCGACCTCAGATTAATAAAGGGACTAAGCCGAAAAGAAAAGAAAGTAAATTGTCCGTAGTGTATGTGTGTGAAGAAGAGTGTATGGGTGTTTCCCAGTGATGGGTTGCAGCTGCAAGGGCATCCGCTGAGTAAAACATAAGCTGGATAAGTTGGTGGTTCATTTCACTGTGGCGACCACTAATTAATAAAGGGACTAAGCCGAAAAGAAAATGAATGAATGAATTGGAAAGTGACATTCAGCAAGCAGATGAGAAAACTTTGCTTCATCTTCTCCACTGGATTTAGAAGATTCGACCTCTCCATATCCTGGAAAAAAAAAACTCACCTCTGTCCTCCATAAAGCGCAGATTTCCATTTCTGTACAATATTCTTTGTAAAATGCTGTCATTCTGTATGCCTTGTGTGATCTGAGGAGGAGTCCTTCATCAGCGACACAAAAATGTATGCTTCATCTGGGAAGCATCTAGAGTTTCATCTGCTTTCACCCCAACAGAAAGAAACAGACTGAGGTTTGAGAATAAGGATTCACAGCTTTTTCAGCAATTGCTTTGTTTCAAGTCTGTCCAAAACTTTCTACTAAGTCCTTAATAAAAACTGAATTATTTTGTCTATTTGTCTATCCACAGTAGCAGTTGGAGACTATTCCTCCTTATTTGAAATCAATGGATCTTCAGAATTAAGACCTGCCAACTGTTACTTGGGACACTGAACCCAAGACGGGTAAAAGAAATACAACCTTAATTAAAGAAAAATGCATATAAATTAGTGATGCATAGTGTGATACAACAATCCCAATATCTATATGTGCACCTGAAGTATTCTGAAATTATACAAAGAAAAAAAAGACTATAGTAATTTAGAATAAATACTACAATTTCTGTACTGATCATTTAAATGACTCTACTGGGTTCTGGTTCCTCTGGTGTCACGCTTTGATATGTCTGAGTGTAAACTAAAGAAATGACTGAAGATACTGTACATCGTTGTCCTCTGTAAAAAGGGTGCTTGGTGTTTCTGAAACATCTGCCCTCTGCTGGCCATATGTAAAACGGCCACAATGATTCATTTTATAATGCAAGCACTGTGATTTATTATTGACTGCACTATTTAGTATTTTATTGTGATTTGAATATAAGCTTACTCAATGTGCATTTAATGTCATTATCTTTTAACCCCTGTGTTGTCCTAGAATTCTGTACACACAGTTTGTCTTTCAGGTCAAAAATGACCTGCTTTCACTAAACCTCTAAAATAAAGCAGATAAATTTAATTTCAATCTTCAAATATATTATGCATGAGGAAGCAGCCTCATATTCATTTTTGACTACACATTATATTTTCTAAAAGTACTTGCATAATTGTAAGAAAAGTTTTTAGCAAGGCCGTATTAAAGCAGCAGATTCTTATTGTATGTGTGTGTGTGTGTGTACATGTTTTTGTGACATGTCAGGACACAAATCTGTACAATGACACAGGTATTACAAAAAGGAGGTGAAATATGAGGACATTGCTGACGTCCTCATTTCTCAAAAAGCTTATATATCACACAGAATGAGTTTATTTCAGAGAGTAAAGCTGTGCACAGTTTGCTGTGATGGTTGGGTTTAGGGGTATGTAGGGGTTAGGCCAATACAATATACGGTTTGGACTGTATAAAATGAATGGAAACCTATGTAATGTACCCACTTTTCACAAAAACAAACGTGTGTGTGCGTGCGTGCGTGCGTTCGTGCGTGCGTGTGTGTGCCTGTAGTTTTTGTGGTGTAAAAATTATTTTATAGCAGATGCATCAATTTTTGTGAAGGACTGTTGTACCCTAAATGTGTACAGCCTTCATGAAAATATTAAAATAGAAAATTCTTCTCTTTTTTTTCTAATGTTAAGGTCATTTAAGGAAAAGCCATCAACTAAATGTTTTAACTTCAAGATAAAACATTTTGTTGTGTTTTTTTTTTTTTTTTTTGGCTGTTAAAATGGTGCCCGAGTCATTTCTTTGTAAGTCAAGAGGAGGGTTAATTGCTTTTCATATTTTAAATGGGCTTCTGGGTTTAGATCTGTGTGAACATTGTATTGGTAATCATTTATAAGTGTAGGTGCTGAAATTACGATGTTATTTTGAAGGATATCCTGGGAAGGGAGACAGAAACATTTTTTTTTCGTCAACTGCTGCACGTATTATTGCAATACTTGTTGGTTGTGTTCTTCAAAGTTTGTATATGGCAGTTCTGTAACCAATGTGAAGGCCAGCCTCAGGAAAAAAAAAAAACTTGCAAGTTTGTATTTTGTTCTTCAGCAGAGAGCCAACAGCAGCCAAAGTGTGGTAAAAAAAGAGCCCAGCAAGCCATCAGTCATTTCTCTAGGAAATGCTGAAGAAAAACACCAAATTTCACCCCTGATACCCAAAGCAAAGGCACAGACAGTAAATCATTACATATAGATGGGTAGAGAGGTGGATCAATGTTTTGATGGACAGATAGATGGCCGGTTAAATGGGATGGCTATATAGATAAATAAATACATAGAAGGGTAGAGACATGAATGGATATTTTGGTGGAGAATAGATATGGGCAGTATAACTGGGGCGGTTTGCTGCCGAGTGTGACGTGGCTGGGATAAGAATCAGCACCTCCCAGTGCGCGTCTGAGCTCCAGGCAGTCAGCGGGTGCTTTCAGCACAGTTTCCCAGGTGAGAGCAGCGCAGGTCAGACAGTTCATCAAGGATCTACAGCTGGATCTAATCTCATTCTTTTGAGATATTCTTTGGTCTTTTGAATCTATTACTTGTTCTCAGATAAAGCATTTTGGCTGAGCGCAACAATAAGTTAATGTATTAATTTATGTAACCACGTACACTGATTCTGCGCATTTGACCGAATACTTGCCTTTATTTCCTATAATGTATAAACTTATTGTACGTTATACTTTTATAATGGCCTTTATTGATTATTAAAACTGATATTCAGCTAAAGAGTATGGGTATGTTCTAAAGGGTATGTTTTGTAATTTTCACTGAAGATCAAAGGAGTCAGTTATGTTATAGGCTCCGTTTTGTTATAAATATGCATACAGTGAAGATGACGGTCATATAAATATGTAGCTACACGACGCCTCAACCTTTTTAGTGTCTGTTAAGTTGTTAATATCAAAATGAAAATTGACAGTTCCTTATATCATGTTTTCATTCTATTGTTAAGATAGTGAAACAGTATAGCCAGGGTGATGTGAATGAAGTTATAAAGTACACTGTTCTCTTAAAAAATTTACCCGACATGTCCTCAGGAGTTTATTTTCCATATCAAACTTGCGAAGTCTTAACTTACAAGGAAAGGATGCAAGACTGAACTTTGTGTAGGCTACTTAATACTGAGAAAAAAGCCACAATCAGAGAGGCGAATGTCTGCAGCCACGCCTCCGTTTTCAGATGTCTCCATTTTCCCCCATCCCCACTGAGATGAATTAGCAGCATTTTAAAATTAAAATGGCCTCTTCAGCACTTTCGAAACGCTCAGTTTTCGGCGCTCGAAACTCTGGGGTAGTGTGGACGGAAGGCATAACCGTGGCAAAACTTATGCGTTTTAAAACGAAAACGTATTAGTGTAAACGGGGCCTAAATCTCTCAGCTGGCCTCGTGATACCCCCAGAGGAGCTGGAGGAAGTGTCTGGGGAAAGGGAAGTCTGGAATTTTCTCCTGAGACTGCTGCCCCCGCTACCCAGCCCCGGATAAGCAGTAGAAAATAAATGAATGAATGAATGAATGGACAGAATAATACATAGAAAGATATATTGATGAAATAATAAATCATTTATCTCATATGGGCTATGTCGCTGTAGCTTACTATGGCGAGGGAGGCAGGGGGGAATAATTAAAATGCTCCAACTTCTTAAAAACGCAGAAACACACTGCGTGTGTGTTTGCTGGACAGTCTTTCACTGACACTTACAGCAGAAGCCCCTGTTTCACTGTTATGGAGAAACTGAAAGTAAACTCCATTTCTCTCTCGTTCTCTTACTGTGAACCTTTGACCTGCTGTCGTGAGGTAGTTTCCTCTCCTCTCGGCTGTTATAGCGATACTTCTGGATCCAGACACAAGCGTGTGTCTGCAGAGCGAATTTTCTCCACCGCGTCTATCATGGATCAGCGCCAGAGCATTAGAGCCAATCGCAGCCCTTTCTGTTGAGCGAGTGACCAATCATAGGGGTGTAAGAAAGAACTTGCTAAACAGGGCTCAGAAAGCGAGCAGGATATTTACATTTGTTTATTTGCTATAAATGCTCATGTTGTTCTGTGCATGTACTTGAGTTTTTAAAGGTACAGTTCATATATCTGACTGTTAAAGGACAAAATTGTATTACAAATAGTATATAAATATAAATATATTTATACATTTTAATACAAGAATTGTTGTGCTGTGAAAAAAATATAAAATTGTGTATGGAAAGCATTGTCAATGCACCGAGATATCGAATTGAACCGAATCGATGGCATGATAATCGTAACTGAACCAAACCGTAAGACCAGTCAGTGTAGGTTCACACCTATAGTAAATGAACAGATGGATACGTTTATGCATAGGATGGATATGGTACATGAATGGGTAGATGGTAGATATGTAAATGGATAGAGGGACAAAAGTCTGATGAAAAGATGTATCATTTAAAGAAATATAGATAGAATGTTAGTTGGGTGGGTGGGTCGATGTTTGTATTGATTCACATTTAGATATATATAGCTGGGAGGTGAATAGAAGGGTAAGTATACACAGCAAGCACTTTTCTGGAACATTTAAAACAATACATCCTATACTCCCCCATTTTTCTTAAACTAGTTGACAACAAGCCTCACATTTGGTGTCACATTTGAAAAACAAATTGTTTGAATGTATGGTATGAATTTACCATACATGTTCACAATTCTGTTATTTGTTCATTCATTAACCAGTTGAAATTCCAACCAGTCACAAGAGGTTTCTCTGTATTACAGGACACTACATCAGTAATATTTGAGACCCCAGTGAAGATGGATTGGTTGCAATGCAGTGATGCTTCTGTCAGGAAAACCAGCTATGCGCTCACATACAAACAGGACAAGAACACGCAGCCAATGAGAGAACTCATTGACCGAGCGCTCACATGAAACAAGACACTAAAGCACGTGGTTACGATGTAAACATGAAACCATGTGCTACACAACACAAACACAACAGAACGCAAGACACGAGCACACAATAAATAAAGACACTTACTTACTCACATATGCAACGTGAATGTTCCCTCCCAGCGCCATCCGAAACCAACTAGACTGAGACGCTGAGAATGAACATCACGCCACAGACAATACAAACACAAACACCAGGACAAGAGCATGCATCTAGACCACCATCCAGAGCGCAACCAGGATGGCGCTCATACAATGAAAAAGACAGACAATGACAAGAAATAAGAGTGCTCGACCTAAGACAACTCGAGCCAAGCACTACATATTACACAACATGACTAGTGTCTTGACTCTGCCACCAAAACAAGAATTAACAGGACTGGAGTGGCAGAATCCTGACAGTATCAGCTGGTTCCTGATCATAAGATTTTGTATTGAACAATATAGACAGACTCACTGAAGTTGGGTCACGTTTGTGAAACAATTTGTTTTGAGGTAACAACTTAACTAAGAAGTACATTTTTAGTTGTCCCCATCCAATCATTCATTTGTTGACTATTTGATGTCCCAGCCAGAGCTAAATTATAGTACTTTTAAAGACACTACATCAGTCATTAAAGACAGTTTTGGTGCAGTGGTGCGTCAGTCAGAAGAAGTCTCATGACTGCATGTTGTACTGTACATGCTGAATTGCTGACATAATTGGTGCCTGTCTTGGTGTTTTGGGGCTTGTACAAAGTTTGTCCTTTTTTATTTCTTTTTTTTTTTGCTGCCATTTGGAAAGTTCGTTCAAGAGCTTCAGATGTTCATACAGTGCAGTGGCTTATAACATGGCCATTGCAAACAGGATGAAGCTTTTTTTGCAATCCCCACCAACTTAGTCAATGTACTACAGAGCATTCAGAAATAGCAGCGGTCGACAGACCATTTATGAGAAAATGTCAGTTCTCTCACCATTATTTTGGCAGAAAAACTGCAATATAAGCTTTCAGAAAAGTAGCATTATAAAAGAAGTCTCCCACTGACATTTAGGGTTGCACACATTACACTGACAAGCCTATCTGCAATGATTACTTTTAAAATACTAATTTAGTGCAAACAATAGTGTAGAAGAAGAATAGTGTTTGGTTGTATTTCTCTTTCACAGCACTTGAAGGTCTATAACGTTATTTATGCTGATGCGCTGAAGAAGGTCAAATTTTATTTAAAATTTTTTACCGTGACTGACTTTGATGTTTTGTTCTTGATTGTTTAGTTCTTGATAGTTTGCCTTGTGCCTGATAAAAGAAATGGACAATAAATGTATTGGAATATCCAACATTATTTTCCATGGTTGCATTTTGTAATTAATCTGTTAAAAAAAACTATTGAAACAAAACCAATGTTCCAGCTATACATGATGATTGGCCATTGTGCCCACGCACTCAAAATAAATGGCTATGATGGACTAAAACGATCAGCGTTGTTCAATGAGTGGTGACACGGACACTGAATAAATCACATCTATCAGCTGATCCATCAGTGGCTTTCCATATCTGCTCATAGACAGATCTTCCTCTTGATAGATGCAGTAGAAAAAATTTGTTTTGTCGACAAGCTTGTCTGGTTCCACAATTATCGCTGTAATAGCAGAGAGGGGAGGTGAAACATTACCTCACATACACACCACCAGTTCAAAGGGTCCACGGTGAGATAGAAACAGAGATGAAGCTTTACAGCTTCCATTTCCTATCCACAATGAAATAGAGCTATATTTTTAATTAGCAATTTTAATTTGAGACCTTTAATTTGACATTTTTTAACTATGTAGAAAGCACTAGTTTAACCTACTTAAATCTGTGACTGCACCTGCATGAACTTTTGTATTTAATTTATTTAATCGTATGGTGTTCTGGTTATAACATTCAGCCCTCAATTGTCACATGACTTGGTCACTTGCTTTGAGATAAAAACACTGAACTCCTCTGTTTTTGTTTTGTTTTTTTCTATAATTGAGCAGTTTGTAGGTGTGGAAATTTGAGTGAAAAGATTGGTAAAAATGATTTTCAATGATTCTTCTCAAGGTACTGCCCCAGCCAACATTTCCACATGGGTCCCAAGTGGGTTTTTGGTGGGCTGTCACTTGGGAAATCCAAATGGGACCCGTACATTTTTGTTCTCTGGCTCCACTTGGGCCCCATGTGTGTTGACCCATATGGGCCCAGGATGGGTTTATAGTGGGCTTTGAGTGGGCCCCATATAGGTTTTCATTAAAGGCCTCAATTGGGTTTCAAAAAGCCTCTAATATCTTGGGCCAGGGTGGGCCACACACAAAACACTTATGGAGCCCAGATGGGTAATTACATACAATCCATATATAGCCCCTATATGGGCTTTCTGTGGGTCCACAGTGGGTCAGAACTTGGCCCTGTTTATATTATATATCCATTACTGTAGATGTGCTACTATGCAAAATACAATTTCTAACCTTGT